>CAVLEF010000107.1:442500-702500 GCA_963661955.1 Leptosia nina | reverse complement strand
AATAATGATTCCTCTTTAAATGATCTAAAAAGATGTCAGCCACAGTATATGTATGTCTATCTTATTAGTTAACTTTGCCAGAATGACGGCACGCGACGACGTCGTGTTCAATAGCTTAAATTTATAAAGATAGATTAAATTGTCTGTAGTTTAAGCGTACACGTTTAAATACAACCCTTTAATGGTTTAAAACGAGATATATAAATGTCGGGCCTTAGTTAATATTATTTTTAAATAAGTTTCACTAATATTAAGACTATTACAGTGTTTAATATTAATAATAACATCACTCGAGTCAATTAAGCAGGATTATATTTCAAGAAGGCCTACCTCTTAAGCATCGTCAAAGCCCAGCCATCCACTGCTATATCTTGTGTGGCGGCCAAAAAATTCAAAAATATGAATGATATTGTCAGTAAGGCCATATTTGGGGCTCTGTCTTCGGATCCCAACCACTCCGTGATATTCAGAGACATCAATATCATCATGACTCCTAATAGGTACTGTATTGGTACTAGCCATGTTTTCCGTCGCCCAAACTTTGGTAGAAACAGTGCATCCACTACCGGCGCCCATAGTAGTTTCACACTGAATGGCCAATTTACAAAACTAAATTCTGCCTGGAAAAATATATTGTTAAATTACATTTTTATAGAATTGTTTATGTCAAATCTATACTAACATATGTATAAAGCTGAAGAGTTTGTTTGTTTGCTTGAACACGTTAATCTCAGGAAGTACAATTCGAATTGATGATGATTTTTGTTTTGGCTAGAGCATTTATCGAGGAAGGTTAAAGGCTATAACACATTGTGATGTGACTAATAAAAGCGAAGATACAGTGAGAAATGTGAACAAAATGGGGGAAATTTTTTCATCTCTGTAGGTTTCAGATACGTACGCTGCGAAAACGGTTCAAGATACCTAAAAATTGTGTATGAAAGAATGATTCCCCTTTAAATGTTCTAAAAAAAAGTCCGCGTCACTATATCTAACTTGCAAGGACAATGGGGTTTGCAAAAACTTATTTGGATGCCAAAAATAACGATTTTCGCGGACAAAGTCGCTGGCGCAGCTAGTAAATGATAGAAATGAAATTGATGGTTAATAAACTAAGTTGTAATTTTTTATTACTATTGCATACACGCTAGAAGATAAAAATTTAATCCTCGTTTTATTAATTTAAAAAAATTGTTAAATAACAACTGCATAATTAAAGTATGTATTTGTTAAAAATAACTTATTTAATTATCTTTCTTAAATTTACATTGACTGTATTTTTAGACAGACAAACCAATTACATTTAAATGAAGTACCTACTTGTTGAGTATATGTAATTCCACGATTCTGCAACAACATGGGGACGGCTCCGGCCAGTCCAAGTGGAATACCTTGCAACGCATATAAGAACAATAGCACTGCGATATTCCATTCATCACCTTTTATATTACTTCTTTCATTGCTCAAATTTGTGTCACCGTTCTCGATCAATTGCACTTTTTCAGCAGTTTTCTTTCTATTTGTCACGGACATAATTGAAGAGATAAATGCCTGTGAAATTTAATGTTTCGGATTTGTCAAAGTTTCTGAATGAAAACAAACTAGTCTTGGTGCTATTTCGCACAATACGTATACCTTAATTTTAATATCGGCTGTTACTGAGAAACTTTAGCTCTAGTGTTTGAAGTGCTCCAAAACTAAGTTCAAACTATTGAGACATTCAAACATAAATACGACCACTCACGAAACACCACGTAAGATACTTCGACAGAAACTGCGGAATGGCAATTTAATAAGAATTAATATAAAGTGCAGTTAATCAAAAATTGCTGTTGTAACCAGAATCGAAGAGCAGTTAACTGTTGCATTGCATGTAATTGCAATTTGGGAATGCAATTACATACCTAAAACGTAAAACACGATGGTAAACATAAAATAAAGTCACAGGCACGTCATTTCACAGTGACAGCTGTCATTATCACATCATTTGCACAATTAAACAGCCATATATGACAATTGACATTGCCTAGATGACAGATTGACAGTTACTTTGGCAACACTATACTAATGTCAGTGACAGATGCAAATGCAAATTGTAAACATTTCAAACTGGTACCTATATTTTTAAAATTGTAAAAAGTATCTTCCATACCTGATATTATTTTATAATTACTGTTAAAGTTGGTAAATTAATGAATTACACAATGCTTCTAAAGTAGAAATCAATCATTATTCCTGAAGCAAACATGGTTCGTCAGTGTGTCCTTCGATGTTTACTAGATTCGCATGCGCCCATTTCACTGCCACATAAAGTGGAGACAGTAGTCGGTCGTAGTAAAATCACTAAAATAAAAGATCAGGCGTGCTCCCGCAACCAACGTGAGTAGTGATTGCATGGCTTACATACATACCTTTGAAGAAATAGTTAAACCAACCAATAAGACATAGATTGTAACATTGACATGAAATACTGTCTGGTTTACGCGAGCAGTACACATTTAAATAAAACACTTTAACGGTTTAAATCGCGATATTGCACTTAAAATAATTTTCAAATATGTTTTTAAACCTAGTTTTCCACCGTTAAAATGTTTTATTTAAATTAATACATCATTTTATTCTATTATTCACAAAATTATATACAAGTGGTATACTACACACACACATACAAAAAATTACTTGAAGATTCCTAATGGTATCTTTCTTGTCTTTAGAGGTCATGTTATCAGCGATGAATATTCCATATTTTATCATCATTACAAAAAAAAAATATAACAACTTACTAGAAGTTAGAAGGTCATGTTTGTAATTATCACTTGCAAATAGTTTTTTTTTGTTTTAGTAAGTCTAACTGCCGATTGTGAACTGTGTTTAGTGGAAATTAAGCAATTAGGCATAAATCCATCTGGTTTAGATGGTTTTGCTTTAAAGAAAGACAGTGCCTATAACATAAAACATGGGAGCAAAGTTGAAATATTATTAAATCAGTACTTTCATGTAGTCGAGTTTGACCCTCCACCTGATGATTCTGAAGAACGGAGAACCAGTTTAAAAAGAAAATTAAATGACTCTCAGGATAGTGATTCTAAGAAGAAGCTTCCTAAAACTGAATTAGTCAACATGAGTGTTCAAGAGTGCTCTGAAAACAAATGGGAGGATATTGAAAACGGTGAGGTATACATTTACACAGCGAAAGGTGTAAGATCTAGTCCGAAAATAGCAGCATTCGATATGGACGGTACTTTAATAAAGACAAAGTCGGGGAAAGTACACCCTGTTGATACTAATGATTGGCAGATACTATTCCCTTGTGTTTCACAAAAAGTTGCAGAAAAACACAGTGATGGTTTTAAAATAGTTCTTTTGAGCAATCAGTCCCCCATCGGTAGTGGGCGAGTTAAAATTGAAGAATTCAAGAAGAAGATAGAGGGGGTCGTAGCAAAGTTGAACATTCCTGCCCAAGTATATATTGCGACTGGTAAAGGGTTTTACAGAAAACCATCGACCGGTATGTGGAATGTTTTAGCTGAGCTGGTAAGAATTTTACAAAAAAATATATTTATTGTATTGCATGCTGAAAATTTAAATGATGTGTATAAAATTACAGAAAAATGACGATCTGCCTATAGACATGGATAAAAGCTTTTATGTTGGTGATGCAGCTGGCCGAGCAGCAAATTGGGCTCCAGGAAAAAAGAAGGATCACTCCATGGCAGATATTCTGCTCACTAAAAACTTAGGCCTGACATTCTATACCCCGGAACAGTTCTTCTTGGGCCACTCAATAACAAATGTACCTATGACACTGCCCGAGTTTAATCCAAGAGATGTTAAGTCTACTCCTTTTAATGAGAGGCTGCTAAGTTCAGAGCAGGAGGTGCGTATTATAGTCATCTGTGCCTAGTTTGAAACCATGGATTTGCCCATGAAAATAATTTTTATACTAACATAAAAGCTGAAGAGTTTGTTTGTTTGAACGCTCTCAGGAACTACTGGTTTGTATTGCTATAAAACATCACGGTGCGACTTATAAAAGACGACCGTTGCGTACGCTTCAAAAGATTGTTCAAGGTACCCAAAACATTTGTATGAGAGAATGATTTCCTGTAAATGATCCAAAATATGCGCGGTAATATATGTCTACCTTTTATGATTAACTTGCTAGAACGAAGGGACGCTATATGCTATACTGCGCGGTTTTCGTGCCCTGCGTACATATGAACAAATAATGTGAAAAAAAGAAAATAAATGAATAAATAAAAAACCTACCTTCCAGTAAAAAAAAAAATGTGGAGGAGGTCAGTAGGCAGTAAATTTTGATAACCAAAATAACAATCTACGCGGACGAAGTCGTACCCAGCTAGTGTTTATATAGACTTATAGATTGATTTAAAGGAGGGTAGTTTCCCCCTCCGGTAACCGAACATTCAGGATCTTTTTTCTGAAATAATATTTTATTCACACTAATTATCAGTCATCTGTATAAAATTGAGGCACTATTGGCAAGAACTTTGGGGGGGGGAAAAAAGGGAAAAACATTTAAGTTTTTTTTTTGTTCCAGTTACTCGTGCTAGTGGGCTACCCAGGCAGCGGTAAGTCCTTCATTGCCAAACAAATAGAAGAGAAGTCGCGGCACAAGTACGTCACCGTCTGTCGAGACATCCTCGGCTCCTGGCAAAAATGTTCCGCTGAGGCGATTAAGCTTCTACAGGTGAATTTCATCAAAATCTGTTAAGCTATTCTCGATATCTGCGCATTCATTCTTACAATATTTTTTAATGATAGAGGGGGCATGGGGTTCACTTCATGGTAGGTGATATACCGAAGCCTATAGCATCTAAACAAGATACGCTGTCGACCTGTTTTGGCTTTGGACATTTGGCAATCCACGACGAAAGGATTAAGTTTCACGGCTTTTAGGCTTTCATCTGTGGACGGTGGTTCGTGACCCGGGCGGATTTCGATATTATTACAACCCATTTAGTATCCTGATTACCATCGGAGTCCAATATGATTAAGAAAAATTATGAATTGATTAGAAAAATCTTGGACACGGGGGGGGGGGCGGGGGGATTCCACGATCCGTTGATTATTAGCCGTACTATTACACCAACCAGGCTGTCAAAATACATTTTTCCAGCAAGGGAAGAGTGTTATCGTGGACAGCACTAACCCGGATCTGGAATCTCGCGGTCGCTGGACTTCCCTGGCCAAAGAGAAGGGCTTGCAGTGCAGATGCGCCAAGATGGCGACGAGCAAGGCGCACGCGCAGCACAACAACAAATTCAGGGAGATCATGAAGATCAAGCATGGCATCGTAAACGACATAGTATTTAACACCTACAAGTAAGCTTATATCTTGATTTTATTATTAATTATGTTAAAAAATGAAACTTTTTACACTGGCATGACCGATCTTGATAAATTTTTTGTCAACGAAGCTGTAATTTTATAGTTTTTTCTATGACAATCGAGTCTCCAAAGCCAAGGTCACAGCGCAGCGACATCTTGTGTAGATCTTGTTTCCATCAAGTGTAAGTCATACAAGGGTAGGGTTCAGGTGAAATACCCCAGCCATATAACATCTAAACGAGATGTGCTGTCGACCTTTTGGCCGACCAAATTTATACCATAACTTTTTATTTATTCTAGTGCTTAATTGTAATTATGGTTCTAGGTCGAAGTTCGTGGAACCAACCGTAAAAGAGGGCTTCAAAGAGGTCCTGGAGGTGAAATTCAATCCCGACTTTGAAGATGAACAAGCCGAGAAATTGTATAAAATGTATTTGTTAGAGAAGTGATTATTTATTTTGTGATATTAATTGAGCTGTGAAATAAAACTCCGTTTCTACTTAAACGTTTTATTGCAAACTGGCAAATGACACGTTTGGTTCAGGAAGGACGAAACGAGTGTTTATATTATTTAGCAAATGTACAAGTCGCGAAAAAATACGTATTACAAAGTGTAGGCCGATTACGTCTTACGTAAATAAATACGTCAACTATAAAATTGCTTATCCTTCGGCTAGATTAGCGGGCGAAGATTCGTGTCAAATTTACGCGAAGCATCATGCCGGATTGTGTTGTTCAGTTTGTTTGCGGCCGAAAAGTGGGCGGTAATATAAAATGGAGGAAATAGTGTCTTCGCATTATTTGTTAGTAAATCCGTTATTAAATTCATCCGTTTTTCCGCCTCAAAGTCTGGACCACCCTGAATTGACATGGATGTAACCTAAGCGAATATTGGCGCGACAAATCCCTTTGATTCACGCCGGTTTACCGACAGCTCCCCGATACTACATCGTCATCGCTCAAATACTACACGATGAACAGTTAAACCGGCCACGCTCATCGCTTTCAACAAGAATATTCGCCATAGCCCGCTAATGTAGCCGAAGCATAACATTATTGTAATTATTTGAATTTGGAATCATTGTATAAAGCGAATCTTAATATGAAATACGTTTAAAAGTCGTGTTTTCCAAAATCTGTTGATTTTTACGTAGTTTGAATCAACCTTCTGTGCCCTGACGAACCGAACAACGTCATTTTTTGGGATTCGACACCGAAAACTTAGTTAAAAATCGTGTTTTCCACAATCTGTTGTTTTTTACCTGATTTGTTTTAATTCACTTTTATGTCCTGACGAACCGAAAAACATCATTGTTTGGGATTTCATCCCGAAAACCTTAAACCATTGGACACACGCGATATAAATGCTTAATATACAAATTGAACTGCTATAATTTTAAAACGTAGAGAGTTTTTGTAGATTCAACAATAACAATCAGAATACAACATCGAAGCTAAGGCATTGTTTTAGACATTTAAAATTCACTATCTATATTATACTTACGCACGCAAAAATATCTTTTTGCACCAAATAAGCAAAACTATCACATGTTATTGAGAAATATCTAGACTATTTCACGTCTTACAAGGGACGGATACTAAACACGCCTGTGTGAAATTTTTCGATCAGACGAACTGTGCCCTGTCCGACCGAAACAATTTTTTTTCGGTCGGGCAAGCGCATACAAAATAGGCATCATCATGGAGTATCGAGGCGATCATACTATTATCACATTACATATATGATCATATTAAAACATTGTATCGCTTTTAAAGATATACAGTACGCTTATAAAACTAGACCTAGCTGATCACACTTCTATGCCCTGCCCGACCGAAATTATTATTTCTTCGGGATTCCAATCCAGGCGCTTAACGCAATGCAATGATTAAACCATTTAGCTACAGACGCGGTTAAGTCTTAATTTTAAAATCGTCGACAAAACAAGTCAGTACTAAACACTGTCTTCAGTTTACGCGAGTAGTACACATTTAAATAAAACACCTTGACGGTTTGAAACGTGAATTTTAACTTACTTTATGGGCCGTAGTTAAAATATTTTCCAAATAAGTTTAACTAATATATATATCGCGTTTTAAACCGTTGAGTCTTTTTTAAGTCTTAGTTTAAGCAAAATGTCTACTATCTTAAAATAAGGACCACCCCAACCAAAATATTAAGTTATATTGCTTTCGTAAGTGTAAATGTATCCTCAAGGGAGAGAAGGGGCGAGAATGAGGAGGGAGGGGGGTCGGTGTCATTCGTCAGCTTCCACATCTTCATCGACGTCCAACAGATTGTCCAGACTCGTGTCCGAGTCATCGTCCTGTCATCTGTTTAACGAAAAGATTATTTATTAAGGAACGTCTTATTGGTAAAGGGGGGGTGGAAAGTGTTTGGTTAATTTCCAACTACTTTCCACCCCCCTGTGGGGTATGGGGCGAACACAACTATGTGCGCTTAATAAATATATTTAGACGCAAATGGTGCACGGACTTCTGTGCCCTCTCTGACCGAATCAAATTCTAAGAGCCTTGTGCGTGTATAAGAACTTTTGACGTTAATTTTATTAATTACCAGCTGTGCCCGCAACTTCGTCCTCGTAGAATAGTTATTTTGGGCGTCAAATTTTTTTTCGAAAACTCCGTCATCTTTATAAATTAAACATTTTCCTCGATTTTCTACAATTGCCACTATTTTTTCGCCTCCAATGCCCGCAACATGATGTTTGATAGTCTAAAGTCTCCAATATATGCTCTAACCAACAAAAAAATTACTTTTCAATTTAAACATGTAGTTTTTGATATTTTACCTAGTGATATACACAGTGTCGATGTGGGTCAGTCTTGCCCCTGCCAAGGGCATGGAGGCTGTGACCCTACGCAGCTTTCGACGCTCCAGGGTGCTCCGAGCTTGTTGGACCGCCAGGTCCCCGCACCATCGCTCGCAGCGGGCGTAGATAACCACGCCTGAAGTTGCAGATGAATAAAACATTTTGAACGGTTTCAAACGCATATTACATCGGTTAATAATTATGTAGATTTTTTATGGTACAGGAAGACAGCAATGGCTTTACTTGAGAATAGGTGACCTACCTACCATCAAGCTTGTCTGCGCCATATAACATCTACACAAGATGTGCTGTCGATCTATTTCGGTATTGGATATTCGGAAAACGTATAGGGTTAAAGAGATGAAACTTCCCGGCGTTTTCATCTGTAGACCGCGGTTCGTGATGGCAACATTTCGATATTTCTCCTATCCATTTAGTACCCAGGTTTCCAGACGAAGTCATACATATTTCAGAAAAATTATAAATCGAATCCACGACCAGTTGAGTTCTAGCCATACATAGCTACTATCAGATGCTGATGTAAAACACCTGTGTAATATCTTAACAATTTTGTAGTTCGTTTGTACATAGTCTAGCTTAACTAACACATTCTTTGCTGGTAAAGACTCACCTGCCCCTGCAAATAGTACAATCGCTGGCCAGGAGTCCAGGAGCAAAGGCGTCAACAGCAGAAGCGACAACAGCATCGTAACCGGCCCTTGCAGCTGGTTCAGCCTCTTGACCCCAACGCAGTGAGCCGGCTGCCATACTGATATGATGGTTCCGGATAACCAAACTGGAAATCAAATCAAAAATACAAAGAATAGCGTTTGAAAATTTGAAATAGCAGAAAATTATTACATTAGAAGAATCCACTATACTATCTATACTAATATATAAAGCTGAAGAGTTTGTTTGTTTGTTTGAACGCGCTAATCTCAGGAACGACGGGTCAGAGCATTTATCGAGGAAGGCATCATCATATAAAACGTCACGTGAATAATAGAAGCGAAGATACAGCGGGAAATATGAACAAAACGGGGGAAAATTTTCATCTGCTGCGAAACGGTTCAAGATACCTAAAACTGGGTATGAGAGAATGATTCCCCTTTAAAAGACTAAAAAAGTCTGCAGCGGTATATGTCTATCTTTTAAGCTTAGCTTGCAAGAACGACGGGAAGGCACGCGATCGACGTCGTGGCTAACAGCTTAAGTTTATAAAGATGACGGGGCTTGCAAAAACTAATTTGAATGACCAATATAACGATTCTCGCGGACGAAGTCGCTGGCATAGCTAGTATTAGATAAAACTCTTTACCAACGGATTCATTAAATGAAGTTGTAAAGTAAAACATTTTTAACGGTATACACGCTAAATGTATTAGTTAGCTTAATTTTAATTATTTGTAACTAGGGCCCGACGTTTCGGATGTTTGCAGCAGCTGCGGTCACGGGTTTTTAACCGTTAATTTTTTTTATATTGCATGCCAACTGCTCCGTTATGTTACGCGTTACGGCACCAGTCTTACGATATATATTACTTAAAGTCATCACTTCTCTTGGTTGTTCACTTCAAGCGACCCCAGCAACAGTACCTGGTACTCCGGTGGCGAACAAGGGAACTCTAAATTTTTCGCTGCAAAAGGCAGCCGCTATAATTCCATTAGCGAACAATTGCACTGCAGCACCGACTGCTGCTAACCTGGCGCCTCTCACGCTGGGCGGAGCTGGTGTGCTGGATTCGGGAATAGCTGTTACCACCTAGAAGATAAAGCTTATTTTAGATTGTATAGTTGGATATTTAAGGATATATGAGGCAAGCAAACTGCAATTTTTATGACTTGAATTATTTATGTTTTCATAGTCTAAAAATGTTAATCTACAAGAGCACAGTGACCGAAAATTATTACACAAAATATACTACAAATTCATTTTCGCCCAAGTTAATTGCTCATTTTATTTTCGTCCTTATTGAATATCATTGTTTTCTTATTAGGCCACTCTGGCTCTAGCAGCCTCATATGTACTTGGAATGTTTACACATACAAAATAATGAGCAGAATTTACGATAACGATATAACACGATTGTAATGTTAAAAAAGAATTAATGGTACTCTTTTTTTATGACAGAAACAGACAAGCATATGGTTAGGTTCACACCAGGTAAATGGCATATAAAACGAGTGCGCTGTCTACCTATTTTTATTTTGGGGGGGGGGAAAGGTGGGGGGGGGGGTTTTTTTTTTTTTTTTTTTTTTTTTTTTTTTTTGTTTTTTTTTTTTTTTAAAAAAAAAACCTAAAGGGGGGAAAAACGAAAAAAAAAAAAAAAAATTAAAAAAAAAAAAAATTTAACCCCCGCCCCGGGGGGCGGGGGCTTTGCAGCGGTTAAGTTTAACAAATATATCGCGTTTTAAACCGTTAAAGTGTTTTAATTAAATGTGTACTACTCGCGTAAACTATAGACAGTATCTGACCTTATTTGTTTAAGAATCATTGGACTAAACCTCAAATTTTCTGGTTTCAGAAAATGTATACTTGAAATTGAATTCATTACTTATTAAACCTTATTCAGCTGCCACTTCTAACAAGACCGTCAAACTATGTAAAGAAGGAGTTAGGACTTACTTGTATTCTATCCCTATATTCCTTAACCACAGCATCAATGTCAGTTGAGTCGTCACCGGAAGATAGATCTCCTTCACTAGCTTCAATGTCTGACTGCAGGTCCACGACCTCTGCCTCTGCTAGTCCAGCCAGACGACTTCCACTACCCTGCTCCAATTCTTCGCTTGGACAGCCAGCATACTCGTCAAGGAGGAGGCATTCGCGTTCTTCTGTCTCTATAAATGTTTACTTTGAAAACCTTTGGAGGAACCTGCTCTAACAAAAAAATGTGCGGATGGATTGTGACAAAAACTTTACGATAGATGGAGTGGCGGCGAGTTTCTTGCCAGTTCCTCTTATTCGTTCTACGCCCTTGAGTTTAAAATTTAGAGTTTTTATTCTTTGAATGCATTAACGTTCATATGAATACTTAAATTAATCAATTATTTTTCTAAGTTTCATTTATTATTTTTCACGTGTTATTTTACATGACGCAAAAAAAAGAATCAAAATTAAAATTCTCCAATTTCATCTTCAATCACATCTTAAGCTGCAAAGCACAGGACATTAAACCTTAATCCGAAAGTGTTAAGGTTTACGCGGTAGCTCAATTGTTTAGAGCAGTACGGCACGCTGTGGATAGTTCAAGTCCCACCAGTATCTTTCAAATTTAAATGGATTTCTAATCAAAATGTTGTTTAATGGTATGGCTTACCCTTGTTCACTTTCGACTTGATGCTTTCCAAGGTCTTGGTATGGCGAATCGATGACGGTATAAACCAGAGACTGCGCTTACGCTTCACTCCTGAAGACTTCCGGGCCGTATTGCCGATTCCCAGACGTTTGTATTCTACATCTATAAAAGTAATTTTACGAAAATGCCCTTCTTTTAACCATTTACAACGAGGAATATATCAGTTAAACTTATTTTCAAATTATTATAAACGTCGGTTCGTAGTTAAAAATAATTTCCAAACAAGCTTTCCTAATATATTTCACGTTTAAACTGGTAAAATGTTTTATTTTAAACTACAGACAGTATTTATATACAGTTCATTTTAACTACGGCCCGTCGTTGTAAATGCTTTGCAGCAGTTGTGGTCACGGGGGATTTGAAAATGGATAGTGTCCCTAACGTCAGATCTGCCACGATGGCAGCGTGTTATATTGTAATTAATGTTTCAAAAACAACTTTAATAAATTGCAAATGAGTTTACTAATACATTTCGCGTTTTACGGCAGTAAAAGTGTTTTATTTAGATGTCTACTCCTCGAACTACAGAAAATATTTAAATACATCAAAGACACAAAATCAACTCTTGATCTGACAGGACACAGACGTAGATACGTGTCCCATGCACCACACTGGGAAAGGGGCTTCCCCATTGTTACGTCAAAACAAAGCACTGACATCTGTTGCTAGAGTATTTTAGTATAAGCAGCAACTTACCACCGGCTTCAATCTGCTCTGCGGTGGGAACACATCTCATGATGATGAAGTGAAGAGCTTGGATGGTCACACTGAGCAGGTGGCTGGCGTTCATCAGGGTGATCATGTGTGATAAAGGACACGCAAAGGCGAGTATGGCCGCCAGACTGCCTGGAGAATATGATTTATTAGGTTATTTTTTGATGTCTGTGGTGTCTTTTTATGACATGCAAATAAGATGCGCCGTCGACCTTTGTGGCTTCGGATATTCAGAGATAGTGTACAGTGGTTGTGACCTGGACGAAATTTTAATATTCCTACCGCCCATTCAATATCCAGATTTCCAGACGAAGTCCAACATGTTTTAGAAAAATGTGGGACCACGAGGGGATAGATGATCCGTTTATCTATATAGATTAAAGATCGAGTATAAGTTGGAAAAAAATCGACTCGGGCAGAACTTGAACCGGCATCGTTAGCGGATTATCTTTCTTGTTAAGCACCTGAATATGGGGCGTGGTTAAAATTAATTAGTTGTCTACGTTTTGAACCTTTAATTTTTATCTTATAAGAAATAGAAACGAAATAAATTCATTTTACACTTTATTTTTTAGATACTGCCCACACTCGGTAGTAATTAAATCCTAAAAAGTAAAGCACACAAACGGACAGTACAAATTTAAAAACGTTAAAAATTTATAGTTACGGTTTAGATTAATAATCTGAACAGCGTGAACGTGGTAATGGAGGGGGGGGGGGGGGAGTTCAAAAGTCACCTGCAGTGAAAACAGCCAGTACTGGGCTGCCAGTCGTAGTACTCTCGTAAGTCATGGATCTAGTCAACACCTTCCACTCTGGAGATGCCAAGAGCACCAACACCGTGAATAAGAGCGGGCAGAGCTCCGTCAGAGCCAAGCACACTCCGGCCACGGTCACGGCGGCCAGAACTGGGCAGATCCATCCAGCCACCCTCGCTTCCAGGAGGGTAGTTATCGGTAATGCAGCGTCAATGCTGCTTCTAGGTGACAAGTCTAGTATAAGCTGAGTAAGAACCTCATCTACCAAACTGTGACACACGGTATTGTAGTCTATCAAGTATATACTTATAGTATTAATTAGACTTCGTCCCTCGACGTATTTTGAACATCGTATGTTTTGCAAACCTCCGTTCATATTTTTACAGATTGTACCCGTTACGTCCACTACGTTAAAAGACATATGCCGTCGTGGACATTTTGAATTAGACGTATAAAGAAAAATCATTCTCTCATACATATTTCTTGGGCATTTAATTTAAACCAGTAGTTCCTAAGATTAGCGCGTACAGACAAACTCCTGAACTTAGTTTAGATAGATTCCCCTTATTTTTATCGTTGGCTTATGGCACTTAATAAATTTCTTTCGTCTTTTGGTTTCAGTACCGGGAAAGCACTTTATTTTAGAGGCCAACCGAAACGTGAAAAACGGGTCGTACACATTTAAATAAAACACTTTAACGGTTTAAAACGCAATATATTTGTAAACTATTTGAAAATTAATTTTAACTAATATATCGCGTTTTAAACCGTTAAAGTGTTTTATTTAATTGGTAATCTTACAAAATATTCTTAATTGGTCTACAGCGCAGTAGGTATTTCAATACAGAACTTGAAATATGAAACACAAACATAGAAAAGAATACCCAAAACAAAGTAATGGTGGCTTGATGAACCAAGTCAATGGTGATTTTCATTATATCTATTACATGTTATAAATGTCAAACCTCCCACTTACCCCTTTAACATATTCGTGTAAAGAAAGCACAGGCAAGCAAGAACAACCGCCGGCAGGCCTATTATGAGGAAGATGTTCTTCTTGAAGCTCTCATTGTCAGTTTTCTTCTGTACCGTAAAGAATGTGTACGATATCGGGGCTCCAGCGGCAAAGAGCTGAAATTAGTTAAAAAACAATAAGTTCACTGCAGATGGCAAAGTCCAGTGCTCGGGCTCGGTGGTCCAATTATAACAATGTGGGGCTAATAATCAACAGGTCGTGGGGGTCCAGCATTCTTCTAACATGTTGGGCTGCTGCTGGAAAACTGGATAAGAGATACGTAGTAGGAATATCGAAATACCCACCGGGTAACGATCCACCACCCATAGATAAGAAAAAGCCGTCTGTGTTCGTCTGTCCTGCTCTAGTATAAAAAATAAAGAATGCCTGCTGTTTTGGTAGAGAGGAAACAAACAGACTAAATCAATAAGTGTATGAAGTGTGGACCTACCTCATATACAGTTATCGGGATGGGTATTTTGATATTCGCCATGTCCAAGTTCATCAGACCGAATATGGTGAAGGACTGACTGAAGATGTAGAGGAGCAGCAGTAAGAGAAATGTGAACATCATACTCTCCTGGAAAAGAGAAGAGAATATGATCGTCGGACACGCGCAACAAATCATTACTTTATTTTACTAGCTTCGGCCGCGACTCCATCCACGTAGAATAGTTATTTGGGGCATCAAACAAAACACTTTAACGGTTTAAAACGCGAAATATATTAGTTAAACTATTTATTAATAATTTGTTAATATAACGGCTGCTGCAAAGCATCAAAAATGTCGGGATAAAAACAATTGTAAATAAGATTAAATAGATATCGCGTTTTATAACCGTTAAACTGTTTTGTTTAAATCTGTACTACTCGCGTAAACTAAATTCATAGATATTTGTAACCTCTTTCGTTAGAATCAGCTCAGAAGCTTTGACGGTAGAGTGGAACATAGCTATCCCTCCAAAGTATGGTTAAGTACGACAAAAGCACATTTAAGACGACATACCTCCAGGCCACACATGAACATGGCGCAAACTACCAACACCACGGTGACTCCCAAGACGTCTGGCCAAGGCTCCCCCAGGGATCTTGTCTCGTAACCGAAGAGCCAACGTCTGGTGCGACCGCCGGTGACGTGGTCTGCTGTTGCGCTGAGGATCCTCGCGCACACGGCAACCGCCACCAGGTGGGAGAGAAACCACATCCACATAACCATGAAATCGGCGAAGGATTGCATGTTTCTCTCCCGTCTGCCTCTCCCCGTTTTCGTGGGTGGGAGGACGTCTTCCAGCTTCTTTAGATCTCTTCTTGTGAAAGCTAAAAAATGGAAACTTGCTGTTATTAGTTTGTAAACGAGTGGGAATTATTGAAAACTATAATATTGGTCACACTAGCAAGACTCCCCGGCTTCGCTCGGGTGCAACGATGATACTAAATACTCAATAGAAAAACAGTGAACTTTGTATACACAAACCGTCCTCTCGAGTCACTATATAAATTTAAAAAAAAACCGACATTAAAATCACTTGGACCCGCAATTTCACAGCTTTCCTGCTGTGCTCATAGGGACAAATCCAAAGCGAATTTGTTTCAAACTGATTGAGCTAATTGCTGTCTATAGTTTACGCGAGGAGACTATACAAATTAAATAAAAACTTTAACGTTAAAACGCGACAGGACTAGTGAACCCTCATTTGACAGCGTTTTCTAACTTCGGCCGAGTTGCTCAAGAGCATTTCCAGCAGCCGAAATGTCTCGGCGAAACTTGATTGAGCTCAGTTGTAAATCGCAATAAATTAAAATAAATCACTTTTAACGGTTTGAAACGCGAAATGTGATAATTTATTTTAATTCAATTTAACTAAGGCCCGGCCTTTGAGCTGCTTTGCAGCAGCGTGGTCACGGGGGGAGAGAAGATAATGGTGTCACAAATGTCTAAGTCAAAACTGTTACTCTAGCGACATTTTTAGTATACATATTATAATATCTGCTGAAACATCGAGTCAGAAATTAACGTTTAAAAATAAATATTTATGTGTGTGAAATTCCGATACCCCCTCGCGGGGCATGGGGCGAACACATTTCTGTGTCCGTTTCACTGATTTGTTCTTTAACAGGCGAGTAGTTGATGAGAATTCTGTGCCCTGCCTGACCGAAATAATTGTTTGTTTCCCTGGGATTCGAGCTCAGGACCTCTCGCGCTTAACGCTAAGTAATACCTCTTAACCGTTTGGCTTAATCGTAGTCATATTGGCCAACCTAATCTATACTAACATTATTTATGAACGTTGTAACTAACACAGTTGTATTTTGAATTAAAAGTTTATTAGTATGTCATATTCAATAGTCAATAATAATTTCAAACGGTTTAAAACGGTCATATTAAATGGCAACCCGTGTAGCTGTAGCTTAAATTGCATACTTGCAAACGTGATGAATACAGCAACAAGGATGACAGCTGGAACAGCACAGTAACTGGAGTTTGCTGCTGTCAGGGGCGCCAGGAGCAACGCCCCGAGGGTCCATCTTGCCCCGCAGGCCTCTCCCCCCGCAGAACACTTTGAACCTACTCATCAAGCTATTCTTTTTTTCACTTGTCATGTTTGTAGAACTGTAAATAAAATGTATTCACATCGTGAAATAATCTTACTTTAAATATAACATTTTAACGGTTTAAAACGCGATATACATACGTTGGGTGACGTTCGGGATGCTTTGCAGCAGCCCTGGTCACGGGGAGACTAAAGATATGGTATCTAAAGTTAAATAAATTTCCAAATTAGTTTAACTAATATATATAGTGTTTTAAACCGTTAAAGTAAACTACAGATAGTATTTCATTAACTTACTTATGTCACACAATATAATAATGTTTCTAGTTAAGTTAGTTAACATTGCGTTAAGTCAAAGGTTCGATTTCCGGTCAAAAAGAGACACTTGCGCGTTACAATGATAATAACGAACAGGCTCGATCGTGTAATGGTATCAATGTACGCCTTGTAATCACCGGGTCGTGGGTGCAACATTTTTCTTAAAAATGTATATATTTTTGAAGCATGGACTCTCTTATCTATATATATTAAATAGGGTGGTAATTGCACACAGTCCACAGCTGGAAAAGTTATTAAGTATCGCGTTTAAGTTTCAGTCCGAATATCCTAAGCAATAGGCCAACAGCGCATCTTGTTTAGATGTAAAATGGCTGCGTTCGTCTACCATCACTTCATGTTATGATGATGCAGTACATAAATAATAACTTCTTGACACTACTATTTCAATCCATAACCAAGGCGATATTAGCAGATATTTTGAAAGATTATATTTTGTCTCTCCTATCACAAGCTACAATATACAAACTAAATCTTTTGTTTCTATAATAATAACATAGGTACTTAAATAACATTCTTGTAACTACAAGCCATTAAAAAAAACGCGTTTAACGGTTTAAAACGTGGAATATAATAACTTGTTTGCTGCAAATCATCTGAAGCGGCCGTTGTTAAAATAAATGGTAAATAAGTATTAATTTGTGTTTTAAACTGTTTAAAGAGTTTTAATTAAATGTCTTGTATTTATATTAATAATATTCTATATACTACGGTTGTTAAAACAATATTTAGTTTAAATATTATAGGCGGTGAAAGAACACACTATCATATAACTACAAAACATTAAAAAAAAAACGCTTTTAACGGTTTAAAACGCGTAATATATTAACTAAGCTGCTGCGTGTTGTTAAAATCATAGCAAACAATTAATATTTCGTGTTTTAAACCGTCTAAAGTGGTTTTATTCGAATGTATAATTACGTAAACGGTGCTTAAAGCTTTGCATTTAATACGCAAAAGTTTCTAAGCGTATTCCCTAATGATGCTGAAAACATCAAAGGTGAAAGATGACATAAGAGGTCGTGATGAAAAGTCCACTTACCATGATAACGGGGCTTCAAGAATGGGGTCTATTCAACACTGGTAGACATCAAGAGTGTCCGATTCCTACATTTTTCGAGATATTCGCTGAAAATTCGTTTAAATGGATATAAGTAAGTGTGTTATTGTTGAATTTGTGGCGAACACTAGCGTATAAGGTCGCTTTTTCATGCGGCAAAGAGGAGTGCGGAGGGATATCCCCCTCTCGCTCTCCAATCGATACCTTCGGCTGTTAATCGCATTAAGGGTTTATACAATTTCAACTGAATGAAACCTTCGCTTCGATACGTTTGGGTTATCTATTATAGACGACAGACATTAAAACTAGATGGGCCGTCGACCCATTTCGGCTTGAATATTCGGACTGAAACAGAAACGCGACACTAACGGCTGAGGTTTCGTAACGAACGTCGTTTCTAAGCGAAGTGCAGCGTGTTTAAAAAAATTGTAAGATAGAAATGGTGTTAAAATTACAGTTGTAAAAAAATATATTTTTCTTTAATATTGGATACTAAGTACTTCAAAGTCATTTTTAAAATGTAACTAATATAATGCGCATTGTAAACGGTTTAAATTGTTTTATTAAATTATTAAAAATTATCATAAGACTAAGCATCTAGATATATTTGTTTATTTAGTAAAATGGCATACGTAAAGATCGCCCTACATTTACGATAGCATAATTCATATGGCTTCTGATATTCTAGCCAATAGCTGACATTTTATAAAACACTTTTAACGGCTTAACATACAAAATATATAAAACTGCACGAAGTTAATTAATATTTCGCAATATTTCGCGTTTTAACCCGTCCAAAGCGTTTTACTTCCTGGAAGTATTGTGTGTATCGAAGTTTCTTTCAAATAAGATTTTTTGCATTTGTCTATTTCGTTTTGTACTTAACATTTTTTTTAAATAATTACTAGTTAACAACTGTTGTATTCAAAAACAAAGGATACTATTTTACTATGCCCAAAATTACATTTTTTTTATAAATTCGAACCAATAATTACTGAGATTAGTGCGTTCAAACAAATAAGCGAACAAACATTTTTTTCTGCCGCTAGAGCCAGAGTAGCCTAACTGCAATTTGATGACTTATTTATATTTTTACAGTAAAAAAATGTTAATCTACAAGAGCACAATGATGGAAAGATGTTAACATAATTCGTACACAAATAATAGTACAAATTCATTTTCGCCTAAGATAATTGCGCATTTTTATTTTCCTCCTTGAAAATTGAAATCATGTTACTCGTTATTAGGCCACTCTGGCACTAGCAGCGTCATATTTGATGTGAAAGATGAATTATAGGTCTCCGGACACGTCATAGGGATTCACAATTCCAGCTAATCTGATTATCCTCTGAGTCAGTTCTCTCTTAACGTTTAACGGAACGAATGAATTTTGGGATTGTCTAGTTCAGTGTTCTCCAAACTTTTTTGTGTCGTAGACCCCTTGCCATGTTTTTCCCTGTTGGGTTGACCCCCTACTTATCTGATATTGATTTCCGGTTAATGTCTTACTGTAGTGAAGTCTTAATAACTAACTTTTTTTCGCTGACGTAGAGCCCTTGCAGGTTATCATACACCAGGACTAGATATGGACCACTTTGGGAATCACTGGTGTAGTTGGTCCAATGGTAGCAATCCATATCTTATCTATGGTTTGTGGATTCAGAACAAATCGATGTTGGAGTTAGTCTGAAAATGTAAATTTAAATAAAACACTTCAACGGTTTAAAACGCGATATATTAGTTAAACTTGTTTAAAAAATATTTTTGTGGTAACTTCGGGCCGTAGTTAAACATAATTTTCAAACAAGTTTAACTAAAATATGACGCGTTTTAAACTGTTAAAGTATTTTATTTAAATGTGTACTCCTCGCGTAAGCTGCAGACAGTAGGGGATTGTAAAATCAGAATTTCGTTCAAGTCTCGAACCACAGTCCACGAAATAAAGCATGTTTGTGTTCCAGTTTACCGATTGTCCAAATAGAAATCAGTGCACCTAATGTTTTTTGACCTAGTACGGAACCATTCGCACAATCCGACTCGCACTTAACCATTTCTACTACCTCCCTGAAGACCCAACAACATTGCTGTCTACCCACAATAACAGGCTCATTGTGGGTAGACATCACCATTATTACAATGGATGACAGACACCGTTCCACTTGTCTATTTTATCTTCGCATCTCTCGTCATTCAAACACAGTAAACATAGAGTAAGTATTGTCCGTAGTTCGCGAGAGTATTACCCATTTAAATAAAACAATTTTAATGGTTTAAAACGCGATTAGTAAACTTCTTTAAAATTACGGGGGGAGTGACCACGACTGCTGCAAAGTATCTCAAACGTCGGATAGTTAAAAAAATATTACGTAATAAATGTCCCGGTTTAAACCGTTAAAGGTGCTATAGTAAATTGTGTATTACTCGTGCAAACTACAGATAATACAAATACTTTCTATAGTTAACGCGAGTAGTACACATTTAAATAAAACACTTTAACGGTTTAAAACGCGATATATTAGTTAAACTTATTTGAAAATGATTTTTAACTTCGGCCCGACGTTTCGCATGCTTTGCAGCAGCCGTGGTCACGGGGAGACATAATACAAATTATGCATTAGCGGTTTTAAACGCGAAATATATTGCCGTTATAATCAAATACAATAGCGTTGGTAGTGTATACAAATAAGTTAATATATTTCGCATTTTTAACGTGTGTTTTGTATAGACGAAGCAAAATATGTTATTGTCTAGACTACATATAGATACTACATATAGATATAAAAGAAGGTTAACTGATAGCCCATTTATCAATAAACGCGTTATACCCGAACTAAATCATATAAATAATTATTTTACGAGTAACTAGCTGCGCCCGCGACTTCGACCGCGTGGATGAAACTTGGGGTAGAATTTGTAATTATTTAGGCTGTATATTTATTTATAAAAGAGCGCACTATAGACAGCCAATCTATGTTGTAAGTGGTACTTTGCCGCAATACTGTCACCTCCCATCACTCCCACTCTCATTCCTAGACTCACTCCCACTTATTCCCAAAAAGCCAAAGAAGAAAGTTTCATTGTTCTAGCTTCAAAAACCACGAATTGTCAATATGGTGCTTTCCCAGGTGTCGAATCCGGGATATTTTCGCTTACCGATGTTTAAATTAAGATTTCTTACTTAAATAAAACACTTTAACGGTTTAAAACGCGATATATTAGTTAAATTTATTGGAAAATTATTTTAACTACTGCCCTTTCTCGATGTTTCGACGACGAATAAAAATCGCGTTTTAAACCGCGTTTTAGCGTAAACAACAGACAGTTAAATAAATACCATCCAATCGCGGGTTGGTGTTTAGAAGGATAATATATATCGCGTTTTAAGCCGTTATTGTTTTATTTAAATGTGTACTACTCACGTAAACTACAGATAATGTTTAAGATTTCTTATTACTAAAGTTCTTGTCTGTGTGTGAGGCGGTCTCTCGTGTAAGCTAGTGTCTGCTGTCCCCCAGACATTACAAACACTGACTTCACTGGTGACGCGAGTCTATAAGCTTTTGTGAATAACAAAATGAAGGGTTTTATTCTTCTTCTTCTTCTTCTTACCGTGAGTTTAGTGATGAGTGCTGGACTGCCGAGGCACGGAAATAATATCGACTATGTAAGTACTTTAATCTCAATATCAATATACTAGGTGTGCCCGCGACTTTGGTGAACATTTTTTTTGATAATAAAAAAAAATTCTTAAACTTTTTAAATTACTTTTCTCGTTTTTTACACCTTTCTCTCAGTTGTTTCGAGATTACTTTAATTTACATTTTTATACAATAAATGAAATAAAACACTTTTAACGGTTAAAACCGCGAAATATATAAATGAACTTATATTTAATTTTAACGACAGCCTGACGTTTCGGATGCTTTGCAGCTGTGGTCGCGCGGGGCCTATAAACATTAAAAATATTTTAGGCTGGCGAATTTCTCTGCAACAGGCGAGATGCGAACCTACGACTGCATTATCATCAACATGCAAACAATTAATTCTAAATAAAACACTTTTAACGGCTTCAAACGCGAAGTATATTAAATTATTAATTTGTTAATAACATAAATTGCAAACGTCTACTTTTTTAGAATTTATTTCAACTACAGCTTCGGATCGTTACAATATTTTAAATTAAATATTTCGTTAAACCGTTAAAAGTGTTTTATTTAATTGTAAACTAGTCGCGAACTATAGACAATATTTACTTTTTTTTCGTGTACATCTTATCCGTGATGAAGAGAGGTTCCATTCTTTCCAGTTGGAAGCTCTTCGCCGGATGCAGCAGGTGCCACAGTGGCATTGCATGAGGTACCGTCGCTTCCACCCCCATGGCCACTGTAGCCGATGGTGGTTGACAAGGCGGGCTTAGGCCAAAATCGAAACATTTATATGGAAGAGGCAAGAATGAGGTTTAAATAGACGGTGAAATTATATTTTCTTTTGGTGATGAGAGATGTGTTATCGACCTATTTTGTCTTTACACGCTTTGACAAAGCAGTTGATATAATTACAAATAGTTGTGGATTCAAATACATATTTTATTAATTTGTATTATTAATTAAAACATTTTTAACGGTTTAAAAGTCAAGGTCACGGGGCAGACCAGCTATTGTAAAGCATCCCAGAGGGGTCATACTTAAAGATAGATAGATGCCTCGTTTACTTTATTATGTTTAACAAGAAAGATTTTGATTCTTTAAACATCACTTTTGGCTTTTATTTTGTTTTTCACCATCGTAAATTCTCATACATATATGATATTTGTACCTATAAAAATACTAACTTAAATAAACCATAGACCGCCTTTGTTATAATAAGTAGTATTTTAGGTAGGCAACAGATCAGCTACTCTCGTTTATAAAAACGTCCTAAATAAAATTGTTTAACTTTTCAACAATTTATATTATTTTAATTGTGATAGTCCTAACACAAATAAGTTGTCTATTATTGTCTGCGTTTCTGACGGTTAAACGTGTTTTATTTGAAATAAAATCTCGGTTAATACATTTGTAGTACCACCGTGTACACAATTCAATGTGGGCATTGAATTGTGTTACATAGATACATAGAGAGACCGATTCAAACGAGAGTCTGAAACTATTTTTCCCCGGGATTTGAACCAAAGACTTCTAGAGCTACTAAACCATCATATTAATGGATCAATGGATATAAGAATTAAATGAGAATTCTCTATCAGTAAGTTATCATACATATTATAAACAAGTAAATAATGTATAAATTAAGAATCGATTATAGATAGAAAAAGAAATACTACCCGGGCAGGACTTGAAACGGCTTTCCAAAGCGTTCCGTGCTGTTGCTCTAACCAATAAACCTGCCCGGATCGTAATTCTTTTTAAATGTGTAACACATATTTAATTTTAATAGTGCCATCATGTGCACATGAAAAATATAAAAGGTTTCTAATATATTTCGTATTTTAAACCGTCAAAGCTGTTTTATTTAATCTAGTACCGGATTTAGTTCACTTCGCAAGGAAAATATATAACGTCGTATAGGGTTACTCGTGGAATTAGTTTCAATGGAGTAATGATAGTCCACAAGTATTTAGTCATGAGTAACCAGATACTGCGTGGCTACCGAGGCCTTCCTGGTAGGAGCTAGGCCTCTACTGGATAACGGCGGATCCAGAAGGGGGGTCGTGGGATCATGATCCCTTATGTGTGGAGCTATGTAGGCATGAGGCCTTAGGTGGAAGAATTGAACATATCGATTTTAATTACAAACTAGCTGTGTCTGCGGCGTCCGCGTCGTCCACGTAGAATAGTCAGCCCGTCGTTCTTGCAAGTTATTCTTAAAAGACGGACAAAGTTATTGTCGCGGACATTTTTTTAAATATTTTAAAGAGAAATCATTCGTTGATACATACTTTTTGGGTATCTTGCACCCTGTTCGCAGCGTACTCAACGGATACCCAAAGGGTGAATAATTTTTGAATCATTTCCCCCCCGTTTCTTCGCTCTTAGTCACAGCGCGTTTTATTTAGCGCCATTTCTTATAACCTTTCTCGATAAGTGGTCTAACCAAAACAAAAAACAATCAATCCGAACCAGTAGTTCCTGAGATTAGCACGTTCGAACAAACAAACTCTTCAACTGTATATATTACTAGTTGTGTTAAATTCTTCAGTGTAAAAAGAAAAATTTGAATTAAAATTGAATTAAAAGTTCTTGACTTGACCGAGACCATGTTCCACCTTCTGGTGCCAAAGCTTGGAGTGTATGATCCAACATCTGATTCAGTCGTTGAACTAAAGGCAATGACGTTATATTGGCCTTAATTCATCCTTATCGCAAGATCTTGGTGGGTCCATAAAGAGATACCGTGAGTCAGCTCTGCAAGGACCCAGCCAGTGTTTGTCAAACACTAACTACGTAACAGATGGCGCTAGCGTAGCAGATTTGACTTGAACCCTAATCTCAAATCGTCCTCCAGGCTACGCGTGAACACGGCTACTGCAAAGCATCCGAAACGTCGGGTCGTAGTTAACATAAAAACGTGCTATACAAAAGATGATGGGTACGTCGCTTCTTAAATTATTAAACTCTAGCAGTGTCGGCAACTTCGTTCCCGTAGAATAGTTATTTTGGGCGTCAAAATTTCTTTTTGCAAACCTCCTCCTCCTTTTTTTAAATATGGCAAAAGTTAACAACCCACGACTGTTCGCCTGCCGTCTTTCTTGCAAGTTATTCTTAAATTAGACAATTACTGTTGCGGATTTTTTTTAGATTATGTAAAGAGGAATATTCTCTCCTACATATTTTTGATACCTCGACCACACAAGTTTTCCTCAATCAGCACAAAAATATTTTTTCAATTTCCACCAGTAGTTCCTGAGATTAGCGCGTCCAAACAAACAAACTCTTTATACGTTAGTATAGATTATTAACTAGTAAAAATTATTATAATTCCACATCTTATTATACTCTGTAATCATAATTTACAAGAGTATACATTTATATGAAACATTGTTAACGGATTGAATTGGGAAATATATACATAATATTCACCGCTTTCGACTCACAAGTCTATTTTAATTTGAATTAAGTCTTAGTCTCTTTGTAATAAGTACAAGGGGGATACATAACTTATAATACACAATTATATTTATTGAAAGTTTTAATAAGGAATTAATCAAAAATATTTATGTTATCTGTGATTTATGCGTATTATGTACACATTTAAATAAAACAGTTTTAACGGTGTAAAACCCGAGCTATATTAGTTGACTTATTTTTCATTTAAATTATCTACGGCCAGACTTTTTGGACCGCGGGAGAGCCGAGGGACAGTTAAATTAAAAATAAGTCAAATAATAAATTTCGCGTTTTAAACCGTTAAAAAGGCTTAGAACATAAATTTTAGAAAAAATGTACGCATTGGATAGGGGATGAGACGCGAATCTACCACGTACTGTAATATTATTTAGTAAAAGTAATTAAATTGTTTATGCTTTGTTGATTCCTTGGCTCCCTTCGTCGGTTCGTCAGATAGAGATGATTGTCCAACAGTCGAATTGTGAAGAAGAATATCAGCTCGACGAAACTCAACAGACTCGCTCCAACGAAGAGACCGGCTGCGCCCCCCACTGAAACTATTTCAAATTTAATTTAAGCAAATTATTTCAAAACTTAACTTACCCATGTTATTGTCCTTTTCGTATCTGTAGCTAAACTGTTAAATGTCTTGCTTAGCATTGCGTTAATCACGAGAGGTCCTCAGTTCGCATCCCGGGGAAACAATAGATTGTTTCGTTGTTAAACTACTTGCCTGTAAAAGGACCGATCAGTCCAACGGACACATTAATGTGCCCCATACCCCAAGGGGGAACAGGGAATTTCACTTATGTTATTGCTCATTAATGAAAAATCTTCTACATGAGCGGGACTCGATCCGGTTTCCACAGCGATCCGTGCTCAAAACAATTGAAATCTACCGTTAAACTCTGTAATTTCATCTCCAATGATTTTCTTAAGCTGCAAAGCAGAAGACGTTGGACCTTAAAACGCAGGTATAAGGTTGAAATTACAAAAAAATTCGACGACGACGTCTAGGACTCGGTATGAGATACGGATTGATTAGAGCAGCACGGAGCGCTGTGATTGCCGATTCGAGTCCCGTACATAGGTACTTCTTTCTTTAACTAACCGACTAGATCCAGACGACTTCTGACGACGTTCCTCTTAAATCTTTCGGTCGGCAGATAAGCTAGCTTCAGTTCCACGGATATTCTCTTCTTTTGAGATCGGCTAAAGAAACAAACGGTGAAAATTATTTATTTCTTAACGCGCTAATCTTAGGAATTGACTGAATTCGAATTGAAAAATTGTTTTTGTGCATTGTTAGAGCATTAGAGCACGAAGAAACAGCGGAAATGTGGAAAAAACGGGGGAAATTAACATTTTGTGAGCTTCGAAGCTGCGAAAACCGTTCAAGATACCAAAAAACACATATAACGTATAAAAGAATCATTTCTCCTTAAAGGATGTAAAAAAATGTCCGCACCAATATACGTCTATCTTAAGATTAACTTGCAAGAACGTCAGGACGCGGCCGACGTTGTGGGTAACCGTTTAAGTTTATACAGCAAAAACAAATTTGGTTGCCCAAAATATCAATTTTACGCGAATGCATTCGCTGGCGCAGCTAAATTATATTGAACACTATTCAATTAGTAAGTCTCCTTGGCGTTAATTCATCAAACGACAAACACAGATGAGCTATTGAGAAATAGAACGATGTCTAGAAGTACACATTTAAATACTGTGCACTTAACGGTTTAAAACGCGAAATTTAAGCATCCGAAACGTTGGGGGTAGTTTAATTAAATGTAAGTTCTATGCCGCATGTTAACACATTCGGCTCGGGCTTTGATTGGGACACAGATTATCATAGTTGGGACTAATGTCCCAACGTAGCTGAGTGGTCTCCTGTTCAAAACTGTTTTATTTATTATTTTATCTGTATATCGTTACATAATATTTTTGTTAAATGTAAGTCTTATGTTCTTTTCTTAATAGACGTATTTCAATTCTAGTCAACTAATATATTTCGCGTTTTAAACCGTTAAAGTATTTTATTTAATTGTGTACTACTCGCGTAAACTACAGACTGTGTTTAAGTCTTATTTGTGTTAGAATGGCTTATTAAAAGTAAATAAATTTATTTATCTCTCTATTTATATTACGAAGCTGGTGTGACGACGTCCTTGATGACAGTAATCTCGGTCTCATCGCACGAGGGCAGGCACTCGCAGACCAGACCAGCCCGGTTCTCCTCCCAGTGGGGCTTCAGGGTTGTCAGCTGGCTGGCGTGCAGATGGAGGCACCACAGGCCAGTTATGTTGCACGTCTTCGAAGCATCTGAAAATCCATCCGCAGGACGAAATTGGTAATGTGGTGATACAGTCACGATAGTATTCATGTGCTGAGTAACACTTTTGCCGAGTAACGAGTACCGCGTTTTACTCGGATCAAGTTTTTTTCAACCGAGTACTGGGCCGAGTAACTCGGTTCTTCGGACTTCGCGCGCTTAAACAAGTATAAACGGCATCACAGGTCAAGACGTCGGCTCGCTCTCATTTTCTCGTAGCTTTTTAGTAATTGAGATTTTGAAAGATTTCCTAAATTACTAATAAATATTTTAGATTAACACTCTTGTTTTAATTATATCTACTGATATGAATAATCCTCCGACTTAGCGGGGACGACACAACACTAGTGCGACGCGATTGCCGCGCGCGTCTCGGCACTGGCTCGGGAACTGTCAAATACGAACGTTGGCGCGCATTCTGTCGGTTAAGCCTAATTTTGGATAATAAATGAATATTTAAGAGTTTAACATTGTTTTTCCGACTTAACACTACCTAAATATATTTATTTTCTTAAACAAGATATGCTCGTTATCAAATAACAAAGTAAAACCGAGTTATTCGGCCGAATACGAGTATCAAAAAAACCCGGCAAGGACACTGAGTACCGAGTACCGAGTACCAACCAAGTACTAGATATTAAATTCGTTAGTTGGAAATTTCGTCCAGATCATGATAAAACGTGTTATTTTTAGGTTTTGTAACTGCGTGTAGAAAATTATGATGAGGTTGGTACCAAAGTATTTTAAAAGAAACATCGGATGGTAGAATTCATTAGCAGATATATTTTGTATTTAACCAGTTTTAAACTCTTTTATTTAGTTTATACTTCACTGTAAATGACGCTTCGCAACAACAATTACTTAAGTTTTTAGAGCTGTTCTTTATTGGGCTTTTTTGCAGTTAGTTAATAAAAAAATACAACATAATCGTTATGATGTACTGTTTACGCGAGTAGTACACATTTGAATATAACACTTTTACCTGTTTAAAACGGGAAATGTATTAATTATTATAGGGTTTAAAAAGTTAAGTAAAATTTTCCGCATTTCAAACCATTTAAAGCTGTTTCATTTAAACTAAATTTTTTATACGTTGATAATAAGGCGATTGCAGGTTCGTATCTCGCCTGTTCAATAGAAATTCGTCAACCTACAATCCTTCACCTGTTCCGATCATAAAGTGGTCGTTGCAGCCGCACAGCTGCATTTGCTGCCGCTTGCGGCACTGAACAGTGCAAGAGCTGTAAGAGTAGACAGGGTAGAGGCCGTCGTCGTTCTCGTCGTGGAACCGGCAAGCTCTTTGCTCTGGCGTGGTCTCAGCGGTGAGTGGGTCGTTCTCGATGTTTCTCACCACCACTTGTCTCCTGCATCGACGTGAATACTTTTTTTGGTATATTGAATATCTTCGCAGCGCATCAAATAAAATTGACTATGATAAAGTGACCGCCTCTGTAGCTAATTGGTTCAACGTGTTGCCTTGCATTGCGTTAAGCGTGAGATGTCTTGGGTTCGAATCCCGGAGAAACTGTAAATTGTTTCGGTCGGGCAGTGCACAGAAGTCTGATCAACTACTTGCCTAAATACTGTCTATAGTTTACGCGAGTAGTACACATTTAAATAAAACACTTTAACGGTTTAAAACGTACTAATATATCGCGTTTTAAACCTTTAAAGTCTTTTATTTAAACTACTTGCCTGTAAATAAAACCGATCACAGGACAAACGGACACGGAAATGTGTTCGCCCCATGCCCCACGCGGGCATGATAAATTATATAATTTCATAGAACAAGTCGATTGGGCAAAAAGTATACGATTGACGTTTGTTTTAAACCGTTAAATACATTTATACGATTTTACACGATTTACACAATAAGTTTTAGAGGTATCCATAAAACATGATTTCTTTAATGGCGTTTAACAGATTATTTGAATTATTTTGTATATATATATATATAATTAAGCTTAGTATAAATCAATATTTTCGTGATGTATAAATGTGGGTAGTTCACAAAATGTTTAAAAAGTAATGTTCGTGATATTCGATGACGTCCGTCTAACACTTGGTCGGTTGTTTGTCTGTTGTTATAAAAGGAGGTACGCTATAGAGCGGGTAGAGCAGTTGCTTTTGAGAAATCGTACGGCGATTATATTATAATGAATAGGTTATGATATATATATACATATATATTATACTGAATTCGTATCAATATATGTCAATTAAGTGTCGTAACCTCGTGTAATATATAGATAAATATCTTTAAAATGTGTATATAATTGGGGCACCATTATTTGTTTAATTAGACGTTTGTATATATTGTTGTTATTATGGGGACTACGTTGCTGAAATATATCTTGATTTACGAAATGGAATAGCTTTTGACCCTATATCTTCTTGTTATTCTCCAATATCTCATAAAAACCAATACCTTTAATTATATTTTAGGTTTCTTTTTAATAAAATCTAACACGTTCATCTATGAATCTAGATAAACGCAGTAGTTTCAAGTAATTATTTCATTTTTTAAAATGACTCACTGGTAATTCTTTCCTAAAGCCAGTTTCAACGTCGAAGAAAAAATGGTTGTGATCGTGGGTACTTCATCTTCTCCCAGAGTGTAGAGCTTTAAAAATAAATATACAATTTAACACTACTGTCTGTAATACCATATTTGTAATATCATTTTTTCACAACTTTATTATGAAATACTATTAGTATTAGATTTGTTCGATATTTATAAACACATGTCATCGTCGTAAGGTATTGTTTATTGTTCTTTCATTTTGTAACCTTGTGTTATTAAGTAATGTCTGTAGTTGAAGTAGACATTGAAATAAATTACTTTTAACGGTTTAAAACGTGAAATGTATGAGTTAAACTTATTTAGAAATTATTCCAACCACGATAGAACGTGTTATGAAAGCCGTGGTCGCGGGGGGACTGCGAAACATCCAAAACGTCGGCTTGTAGTTGATATAAATTGTAATCGATTTAAATAGTATGTAAAAATCATGCGTTTGAAACCATTCAAATTGGTTTAATTTTTAAATTGCGCGTTTTAAACCACATTTAACGTTATGCTAACTAAAAGCTTCCCAAAAAGTTATTTTTAGATACCGTAGTCACGGGGGGCAATAAACATGGAGGGTGTCAAAGTTAAATGTAAAAAAACTTGTAAATAAGCATAACTAATACTTTTCCCGTTTTAAACCGTTAAACGTGTTACAATAAACAAGTTTAATGAAGTCTTTATAATGAAACGTATCCTTACCATGGAATTCAATAGTACCTCAAAGTTAAGAACTCCCTCCTTCTGGTTCACGTTGAACACCATTGGATATAACTTGGGTTTCCTGAAACATAAAAGAAAATTGGTAATAACTATAGACTAAGTGAAGAAAATGCTCGTTGGTCCAAAGGTAGCGTAATAAGTTATCTACATGCCGTGTCTGCAATTGGTCGCTTTCCGGAAACATGTTGAACTTTTAAATTAAACAATTTAATGGTTTAAAACGCGTTTATTTTAGTTAAACTTGTTTAAAAAAGTTTTAATATCGCCCGAAGTACCAAATTGACGGAACAGAGGCGCTAGCGTAGCAATTTTGTTTGACGATGAGAGGCATCCTTCATATTTAGTCTCCGGTGACCACGGCTGCTCCATCCAAATCAACTAAACCACCCACACTTCGGTCGTGGTTAAAAATATTCCCACCTAGATAATTGTAGATTAGTTCCAATACATTTGTTGTACCTACAGTCGATTTCATTCAAAAGTTGGTATCTTATGATCTATTCGAAACAGTTGTTTCGGCAGGATTCAAATCTCTAGGTACTACCTTAGGTAGGCAGCGTGTTATGTCTTAGTAACTATTATTGTTACGTAACGCATTACAACGACACTCTATCGGCTCCGAATACATTTTTAAATGTTTCCAAAGTTTACTATCGGCCCAAGAATAATTGTGAAGAAATATCATCTCATATGAAGCCGTTACGTAACGCGTTATGCAACGCATCTGTCACGTTTTTGAACTTACTCTACTTGCAGAGAGTTCAGCGCGAAACAAGTTCCCATATCCGTTTCTATTGGAACGAAGTATTCGCAACAGTCGAACTGTCTTTTGCCAAAAGAACAATTCCTCATCATCTCCTGACAAGAGCTTCGTACAAGATTTACGTAGTGGGTGAAATTGGATACAGGACATTGGGGGTCCGGTGTTCGAGTTTGAGTGCAGACACCGGAGAAGCTGTACGCCGACCCACGGAAGTACACGATGTCCTTCAGTACATCTTCTAGATCTAGTAAATGGTCTGGCGTCCAGATTCTAAAAAAAAAACAGTTTTCGAAACCAGAGATTCGGTTAGTTCAATCGAAAGTTTAGTATTGGCCTAGTCTACTGACTACATTTGTAGGCAGTAGACTAGGCCAATATATTTATATTAGTTACTATATCTATACTAATATTATAAAGCTGACGAGTTTGATTTTATATTTGTTAATCTCATGTACTACTGGGTAGACTTATTTACTATTGCGACCAATACGAGCGAAGAAACAGAATGAAATGTAGAAATAACGGAAAAATCATTCATCTCTGAGGGTTCATCGTTGCGTGCGCTGCGATAACGTTTAAGATACTCAAAAGATATCTATGAAAGAATTATTCCTCCAAAACGTCCGCGACAGTAGGTATATGTCTATCTTTTAAGATTAACTTGCGAGAATGTCGGAACGTGGGGACGTCGTGGGTAACAGCTTATAAAGATGATGAGGAGCTTATCTTCTCTCTACTTACGCATCAGAAACATCATAGATCTTGTGATCATTGGATGCCTCGCAGACAGCAACCGCGGGCAGCTTTGTGTCCCAGTCTGTGTACACAGTCTCCACGCCGAAGCTTATGGGGTTGTTCACGAACGCTGACCACGCTGACCGCACGAGCAGAGCAGACCCGTACCACGAGAGAACCACCAACACCACCCAGAACCATCTACGGCGGGTAATATATTTAGTAACAGCTGTCATTGATAAGGGTGATGAGGGGGTTTGCAAAAACAAATTTTGATGCCCAGAATAACTATTCTACGATGTTCTTCGGCGCAGGCGCATCTAATTGTGCGGTTGCCATGGTAACAATGAGGCTTGTTTGACGGGTTGAATCTTTAGTCTAATGTTAGCAATGTAATCCAGAAAGCCAACAGGTCGTAAGGTCGATTCTATACGGCTGGGGTATTTCAGCTCTCATCAAGTGGACCCCGTTGTCCGTCCCCTTTGTCCGTCCTCCTGTATCATAAAAAAGTAATGTCGCGGTATTTAGCTGAACCAGTTGAAATAAGCCAACTACTCACCGTTCCACCCAGTGCTTGGACTCGTCAGCGATGTGCGAGAGACCGGCAAAAGTACAATTCTTGCAATACTCTTTGAAATGTCCTTTGCAACTTACGGACATACTGTTTTATTATCAACTAGCGACCCGCCCCGGCTCCACTCGGGTGCAATGCTAACGTATATAAAAACTCGTCGTTTTAAAGATGTTGAGACTGGGGCCGAAAAAGCTACTTTGTTTTATACTATTAGTGATTACTTAAAATAACACACATTAGAAAATACTTTAACGGTTTAAAAGCGATATATATCAGTTAAACTTGTTAACGGCCCGGCGTTTCGGATCCTTGGCAGCAGCCGTGACCACTAAATATATATATAATAAGTTTAACAAATACATATTATATGATTATGCGAGAAGTATACATTTAAATAAAGCACTTTTAACTTCTCGATGTCTCTCCGTGACCACGGCTGCTGCAAAGCATTCGAAACGTCGGGCCGCAGTTAAAAATCATTTTTAAATAAGTTCAACTAATATATCGCGTTTTGTTAACAGTTAAAGTGTTTTATTTACAATTTTTGTGAGTGTTATGTCTATATATCTACTAAAATTAAATTAAAACTGAAGGGGTAAATTACTTTGACGAATGTACTATTGCTTAGCACTAGACCAGGTTACAGCAAAGTACTCAATGAAAGCTTTGTTACAAGCTAATTGGTGCTGTGCAACCATTTTAATAATAATTTAATTGCATTATCTATCGTGCCTTGGCGTAACACGTTCAAGGGTGTTATTGCGATATTGCGATAGCACGAACGATGCACGAGACTGCGCATATAATACTAGCTGTGCCCGCGACTTCGTCCGCGTAGAATAGTTATTTTGGGCAAAAAAATTCGTTTTTGCAAACCTTTATTAATAGCCTAACCAACGACGTCGGTCGCTTCCCGATGTTCTCGCGAGTAAATCTCAATATCTGACAGACATAATATACACTCTTATATACAAAAAAAGCAATGCAAGAAGTGGAAACGCGACAGACGTCGTGGGTCGCTTAAGCTTATAAACGAATCTCGCGGACTTATATTTTTAAATGGTCTTTCAAAATAAAAATAAAAAAGTCTTGGCGTTTAATTTATTTATTTCCTAATACAGTATAAATCATATAACACACTTATTGCACACAATGAGATAAGACGGCTCTCTTATCATTAATAAGTTGCACTTGTAGGTATTGTTTGCATCTCGTACAGAACCTTTTTGAACGGATTGAATCGCGTATTATATATTTTATTAATATTGATCTAAATATTTTTTTAGCTCACGTTTCGTTGGTACGTTAGCCATTAGCGTCAGGTCGAAATAAAGAAATATCGATGATACAGGACTCGGTAGCTCAATTGGTCGAGCAACAGCAGGGAACGCTGACGATGCCGGTTCAAGTCCTGCCCTAGTCGATTTATTTTTTAATTTATTTTCGATTTTTGAAATCAATGATACAGTTCGCATATATAACCGTTTAAAATCGTTTTAGTTAATTAATGGTACGGGGCTTTAACGTCCATTTTGAAAAGATTCTTGGGTGTCGAGGTTGTCGTAAGTGAGAAAATGTTTTCGACGTTTTGTTCATTCTTCATTTATTCGAACGTGTAACAACCCGAGCAACGACAACAACAGCTTCAAAATTTACATAAAACACTTTAACGGTTTAAAACGCGATATATTAGTTAAACTTATTTGAAAATCATTTTCAAGTTTAACTAATATATCGGGTTTACCTTAAAGTGTTTTATTTAAATGTGTGCTACTCGCGTAAACTATAACAGTATTTAATATAGAAATAGTCTAAGTCTAAATTGAAAGTATTTAATTCAAATAAGTTTGTCTAATATTTATCGCGTTTTAAACTGTTGAAGTGTTTTATTTAAATGTGTACTATTCGCTGAAGCTAAAAGCAGTATTTTTATATTCATTTAAATAAAACTCTTTAACGGTTTAAACGCGTTTTAAACCCCTAAGTTGTTTTATTTAAATGTGTACTACTGGCGTTAACTACTGACAGTATTCTAAACTTTCCTATGTCTGAACAGTCTACAAGTACTGCAGAGCCTCTGGGTTATGTAAGAACGGTGAATCGTGGTCCGAGGGGTGGAAAGTCCTGTAAGGGGCTGGATGTTGGTTGAGGTAGTTCCTCCTCCCAATGAACCCGGCGTGGGTCAAAATTTTATAGATTTCCCTCCGCGGCACCTTTTCCGCTTCCCTCTCGAAAACCTGAAAAGATAACCAACCGTAGAATGTAAAGAACTAGCTGGTTCAGCGACTTTGTCCGCGTAGAATAGTTACTTTGCTCATTGAGCTGTTAACCAACGACTTCGCTCGCGTCCCGTCGTTCTTGCAAGTTAATCTTAAAAGATAGACAGATAGTGTCGCGGACATTTTTTTATATCGTTTAAAGAGGAATCATTCTTTGGTACATATTTTTGACTATCTTGAACCGTTTTCGCAGCTTACGCATAGGAAACGCACGGAAATGAATAATTTTCCCTTTTTCCCTTTTCTCTAAAGCAATGTTTTATAGCCTATGTCTTCTTCGATAAATACTATATACTCTATGCAACACAAAAATAATCAATGGAACCAGTGGTTTCTAACGTTAGCGTGTTCAAACAAACAAACTCTTCAGATTTATAATATTAGATTACACTACAAAATGTTCCGTAAACACAAACCGCATTTTCACCCGGATGTAGGACGCTGGTGAGTGAAAGTATATCTTGCAGATGCGGGTTCCTCAGAGCAGGACTTCGCAAATGCGAAGGTAGGAGCTCTTCCGCCTGCCTCACGGCCACCACGGCGGGGTGTGGCGGGGGGAGACAGCTAGCCAGGTAAGCGCTGGTGAGCACCAGAAATGTGACCCTGAGCAACATTGTATTTTAGCTCTAGTACCTGAAAAGAAATACAATTTGGAACAAACCATTGTCTTTATAGATAGCCAAGATGGGTCGACAGCGCATTTGTTTAGATTATATACGGCTCGGTTATTTCACCTACCATCGAGTGTGTGTCTGTCCTGCTCTATAAAAAATCGCAGCTCGCACAAATCAGATAAAACAATTGAAGACTTTAACCAACAGACGACACTCTACAGGAGGGTTTAATGTAAATGTTTAAAATGTTGCTAGGAATCGAATCTGGGAACGCGAAAATTCACTCACGTGAAGCGACGGAAACGACCTTGGGATTGTGCAAGACGTTCGCGGTTCCATGTTAAAAGCATGGAATACATACAACAATGCGTCAAGGTCGACCCGACAAGAATTATACTTTCAAAAGCGGGCCTTGGGAAATATACGAGAATCTTCGCTCGGATTTTGCGAAAGAAACGACCTTTCAAATTAACAAAATCACTCGAGTTTCGGAAAAGGTACTTTTGATTACATCGACGAGCAGTAAGTTCGATTTCAGCCGGATTCAACGATTCTAAAACTATTAAAATAAAACACGTTAAACGGTTTTATTATTTTCTAGCCTTTAGAACAAATGATAGATTTATTTAAGAATTAAGTATTGCCTTTACTTTACGCGAGTTGTACACATTTGAATAAAACGCTTTTTAACGGTTTAAAACGCGGTATTTAATATTTAAACTGATTTAAAAATTTATTTTAACAACGGCCCAAAGTTTCGGATGCTCTGCAGCACCCGAGGTCACTCGTGATAATAAATTCAGTTTAACATATACGTTGGTTATTTTTATTTCTCTAAAGAGTAGAAAATTTATTAGGGCAAGAATCTCGAAGCTGGGAACGGGTCACGAACCACCGTTCACAGATCGAAAAGCTGCAAAGTGCTTCGGTCAGTTTTTGGATTCCGGAGATTAATAATATATAGCTAATCTGAGGCATTTGTATGGACGTTCTCCTTATAAAAAATATATTTTTTTGTTTTGATTTTAGATAAAATAACTTTCTTGCATTCGAAATTATCTGGACAAAGCTGTTTATATTTAAATAAAACACTTTAACGGTTTAAAACGCGACATATATTTTAAACTAATTTGTCTCCCCGTGACCACGGCTGCTGCAAAGCATCCGAAACGTCGGGCCGAAGTTAAAAATCATTTTCAAATAAGTTTAATTAATATATCGCGTTTTAAACCGTTAAAGTGTTTTATTTAAATGTGTACTACTCGCGTAAACTATAGACAGTATTCAAAGCTGTTTATTTGTTTATCATTATTTAATAAATCTAACATAGTTCTCTCATGTTCGGAGACACCAGGTAGCAGTTATGGTGAACTTCAATTTAATAAAAATGATGTGCAAAACATTAAAGTCTTAAACTTCGCATAACGTTATTAAACCGTTAAACGCGTTTTGATTAATTATGTATATACTCTTGCAAATAAAAAATCTTAAAACCACCTCGACCTAACTTAATATAAAACAAAGGTGACAAGTTTTAATCAAACACCATAATAACAGTAATGTTAAAACAATGGTCTTATTAAGGGCGAGTAGTATAGATTTTTGACGGCTTTAAATCCGAATAATATTAATTGAAACTAATAATTTAACATGGACAACAGTTTTTAAATATATATTTTTTAAATGAAAATACATATACGATATTTGTTTTGCGTTTAAAATTCCTTTGAAACATACATTTCGCGTTTTGCACCGTTAAATCGCTTTAAACCATAAAAACGACTATTTATTCAGGCTTTGTTATTAAAACACAACACATATTTACCACCTTTTACCACACGAAACTTAACGACACTTTAAAATAGCACTTATTACCTTTATACAAAGTTCACTTTGCACTGACGAATCTGAACGAAACAAAGGCCGTAAGCGGTTCCACTCAGGCGCAGAACGTAAATGCGGGCTAGCGCCTAGTGAGAGGTCTCACCCACCATCGAAGCCCTCCTTCGCTATTGTCACCCACCGCGCTGCCTCAGTGCGGGTTGGTGGGCTTAACACTACCACTATTAAATCAGTATCTTTTAAACTTGAATAGAGAAGAACAGCTTGTCTGTTCTTCTGTAGGGTTCACGTGATAAAAACAAATTGTTTAAATAAAACACTTTAACGGTTTAAAACGTGATTTAAATTCGTTTATTCGGAGATTATTTTATCTCCTCGTGACCTCGACTGCAAAGCATCCGAAAGGTCGGGATGTAGTTAAAGTAATCTCCAAATAAACTAATTCAAATCACGTTTTAAACCGTTAAAGTGTTTGATTAAATTGTGTACGTACACATTTTAATAAAACACTTTAACAGTGTAAAATACGATAAATATTAGTGAATCCCCCCCGTGATCACAGCTGCTGCAAAACATCCGAAACGTCGGGCCGTTCTTAAAATAATTCAAACAAGTTTAACTAATATATATCGCGTTTTAAACCGTTAAAGTGTTTTATTTAAAAGAACTTGCATGCCCTTTGGGGCCGTAGCATTTGTCTTCTGTAATTCTTCACTGAACACCAAGTGGACGAGCAATGTTGTTAGAAAAATTACCTGTATTTAATATTTACATATTTCGTTTATAAAGCAACTTAAAGAACCATACAAAAGTGTAATCCATTCTGAAGATTTTCAATCGTACAATAAATTAATAGTGACAGAAAAAAAAATTGGTCATTGTAAAAAGACACTTCTGAAGATTAAATAAAATAACATTCGTATTAATTCTTCGTTTATACCATCCGTAAATGTTTAGCAGCATATGCAATGTTTTTAATTTAACTAGATCCAAAGATATAATAAAATTATGCTGCAATAGACACAGACTATGCACTATAATGAGTTGCATAGATTTTTGCTAGGAATTTCGAAAGTCGTTTTTATGTAATATGAATGGACAATAACATTTTTAAACGTTGGAACTTGTATAACATTGAATAATTAAATAATTCTATAAAATAAATTTAAAAGCTTCTTAATAAGATTAAAAAAATGAGGGTAGTTGAATATTTCAACCTTAATACGCAAGTGTTAAGGTTGAAATTACACTGCGCGAGAGGTGCACGTATCAATAAGTTGAAAAAATTCGACGATGAGGTGTAGGACTCGGTAGCTCAATTGGTAGAGCAACAGCACGGAAAGCTGACGATGCCGGTTCAAGTCCTACCCGAGTCGAAAATTTTTTCAATTTATTTTCGATTTTTAAAAAATGAGGGTAGTTGAAAATTTTACGAATGACACTTAACAGCTTCACGGGTGTATATATATGAGTCGTTAACCTGCGTACGATCATTGCTAAGACGTGCAACGCAAGCGAACGTTTGTAATAAATAATTATAGTAAGTCATCATCTCTTCGATTGTTAAAGATTGAGATGATTCAGTTTACATTGGCGAGCGTTTAAAGTAAAACATATTTTTGTTCGCAGTGTACCGACAATTGTGATATTGCGAGCCATATTCACTGTCGCTGGGATCACCACTTGCGTAAGTACATATATTTTATCTGTTAAACTTATTTGATAATCATTTTAACTACGGCCCAACGTTTCGGACGCTTTGCAGCAGCCGTGGCTTTGCAGTAGTCTCCCCGTGACCATATATATCGCGTTTAAAACAGTTTAAAATGTTTTACTTAAATTACTCCTATATAAATACAATTAGTAATTAATATAAAAGGGGTATCCTATACAACACAATGCAATGCGGTTTTTTAGATTTTAAAACATTAAAGGTAAAAGGAAGAATTCACAAATAACAGTTAACATTTTTTTCTGTCATATTATTATAAAACAAATAATGCAGTTCAGCATGTCTAACTACCCATGTCTCATGAATTATAAAGTACTTTTTTTAAATTATTATCGAATACCTTTGCCTAAAGCTTTTCATGAGAAATATATGTTTTTATTTAGTTAAGTATGGAGTATCACGTGAACATGAGTACAAATTTTATAAGATACATAAACTGATGGTAATATATAAGAATTCTTCTACCGACTTCTTTTGACGGTCGACAAGTTTTTTATTTGGGTCAAAATTAGAAATCGAATTAGAAGTTTAAGCACTTTTGTGGTGTTAGATTGATCTGAAATTTGGTGCACACATTTAATTAAGATGACAATACAATATAATGAAATCAAAAACATTAAAAGTTCAAGATAGCCGCCGATACAAAATGGCGGATTACATATTTTTCCTTATAGGATTGAGATTTTAAAATAACTTTTGCAGTAACATTGTCGACATTTCGAGGCAACCTGTATAGGTGTTATAGAAAGTTGAGTAAATCTGTAGGCAGCTTAGAACCAACCGTCGGGTCAGAAAAAAAAAAAAAAAAAAAAAAAAAAAAAAAAAAAAAAAAAAAAAAAAAAAAAAAAAAAAAAAAAAAAAAAAAAAAAAAAAAAAAGAGGGGAAAAAAAAAAAAAAAAAAAAAAAAAAAAAAAAAAAAAAAATTGGGCCCCGGGGGGGGGGGGGGGGGGGGGGGGGGGGGGGGGGGGGGGCGGGGCAAAGCAAAAAGAAGGGGGGGGGGGGGGCCCCCTTTCTTGGGGTTTTGTTTTAAAAAGGGGGGGTTTTTTAAAAAAAAAAAAAAAAAATTTATTTAAAAAAAAAAAAAAAAGAAAAAAAAAAAGGGCCCCCAACCCCCTTGGCGGAAATTTTTTTGGGGGGCAAACGACCCTTTTTTTGGAAAGACGCGAAGAATTTTTTTTTGCATTTATCAATAAAACAATTTCACAAGAGGGGTTTGTGGGGACTTTTTCTAATAATTTATCTAACTAGTTCTATGGGAATTGATGTGACTTCACCCCTAATGCTACTATCATGAGATACTAAGATCTTGCTGTCTGCCTGCCTGCCACCAAGTTTCATTCAAGAACCGCGGTAGTTGGATAGTTTAGATTCTCCGTAATGGATATTCCTGTTGCTACTGTAAATACATGAAAATTATGGTAGACATATTATTTTTAATTTACTTACGTTTGTGGCAAAACTGTAATATAGGAATATAGAGTATCGATTTTGGTTTTTGTTATAATTGAATGTTCTCTAATTATTAAAGAATTTATGAAATCGATATAGTACTTTTTGGGCTTATCAATCACAAACATATGAGTACTTATTATATATAAATACTATTATAACTTTTTTCTCTATCATGTAAAAAGAAATCTAATTGAAATACATATTTAAGGAGGGTAGGCGGGAGCCATCGGTCTTTACGGGGAGGCAAATACAAATCATCAAAAGTCGGAAAGAAATTGAAAATCTTTTCAAATAAGTGTAAACTAATATATCGCGTTTTAAACCGAATTTTAAAGTTTTTTTCGATTTTTAAATGATATAGTGCTTCATGTAAACAATAACAGTAACATATTTCGTTTTTTCAATCTTAAAACACCCTTCACCTTGTTAGATTAGAGTACACGTGCTTTATATTTCTTTTATAAGGTTCGCTAAAATAATAATTATGTTATAACTTGCGTATGTCTGTACTTACTTACTTGACTTTTTTAGTACTGAATTTTTTAAGAAGAAGTGGACTGTCCTCTTGAGCGTGGAGTTCACTCTATGTTAGTTAATATTCCCCAGCCTATAGCATCTAAACAAGATGACCACACAGAATTATAAATCGAAAAATTAGAAACAGATGGCAGCCACAACCCGTCGATTATTAGCCGTACATGCTACCAACGAGGCCGCCAATTGTACTAAATCAAAGTTAATGTTTATAGGTCCAGGCAGGGGCGCAAGTTGCAATGTGTATCCTCCTCACCTCACCTGTCTTCTTGTCTACAATAATCCTTCACTTCTCAAGTAAGTGATCGACTTGCTGTCGATTTTTCAATTTACGCTTGATAATTATTATCTGTCGAACAGCAGTGTTACAATATATCGTTAATTAAAAACGCACTCCTTTGAGTAATATGATACTCCTGGAGCCAGAGTGCCTAATAACAAAAATATGATTTTCAATAAGGAGGAATATAAAAATGTACAAATAACTTATGTGTAGGAATTATTTTAACAATTTTCGGTCACTGTGCTCTTGTAGATGAGCATTTTAGCTCATAACAATATAAAAAAGTGAAGTTCTAAAATTGCAGTTAGGCTACTCTGGCTTTAGCGGCCTCAGATTATACATATAATATATTTTCAGACCCGGACCATTGCGGAGGACAAACACCAATCGGAAAAATACCACATGTAAACAGGCAGGCATTTATATGGCAGAAAATAGTACCGTTTGCGACCACTAGATTTTTTTTACTTAATTGTTTGTACATGACCATTGGCTGCGTATGGTTCCTAACAAGTGCTTTAATGCTTAACGGTGAGTAATTTTTTTTTGAATATGAATTAACAGTAGTTTTCTTGGGTCTGAATTCGAAAAGCCCCACCTCCTTCCTTGGAATATTATGTATTTGTGACTCCTTACAGGTCGTTTAAATAAATACAAAGTTCAAAAAATATGAATATTAGCAACATGGTATGAGTAAGTTGTGTAAAATAAATAAAATGCACGAGCACGACAGACTGAAGACAGAACGACAAACGACGATGGCACCACTTTTAGGACAGCAAACGCAGGCAACTTGAGGAGAGTGCTGCTGTATGATAGCAAAACGTAGGAAGTCACAAAAGATATAAACCAAAAGACCTAAGTCTACGTGAACCAATGCCTATGGCAGCAGACCATTAGCGCGGTTTGGCTTAAATATGTCCAACAATTGGAAAGATGCTGAGAAAATCTAATACACTGCCAAATAGCGCGTCGCAGGTGGACCCCTACTTACTTCAATGATAAGCAACTCCTTGTTTGACATTGTAGTAAGTTGGGGTTTGCAATTAGTAATTTTCTTAACTGTTATAAATTAATTCGTTTCTTTTTAGTTCCTGCTGGTGCGAAGCGCTTGCTGGTGCGCTGGCCATGGACCATCGTGACTATAGTTTCTTGTGCAGTGGCTGTCGTTTCCGTAATTATCTAGTCAAACGACTATATTTTCACCAAGGTAAGTTATATTTCTTTCTTTGTAATAAGTGCCCTCAACACTCATATTGTTACCGTTAATATTATAAATATGATATTATTAATATACACGCCCACATCAAAACTCTTTAAAAAAATTCATTGTCAAATATCGAACGCTGAGCATAAAGTATTAAGGGTACATAGTGAAGCATTTTTCTGTCGAACTCGACAGAAACTACATCTCTAATCGTGTAAATCGTTTTACTTGTTGACAGTTAAAATCTTATTTTTCTTAAGTATCTTAACGTTTTAAACCTCGTTAAATATTAGTAAAACTTAGGTACTACTCGCGTAAACTACAGACACTATGTAAAAACAAATTGATAAAATACCTCAACTGTATAACATTTAAACTGGTTGGTGTGGCCTATTTTGGCTATAAATCGCGATAGGCTTTTTTAGTAATACTTTTATGTCTATTTATTATTTTTCCGATATCCTACCACTCATTTGATATCAAGATTTCAAGTTCAACATGTTTCGGAAAAATAATAAACTAATTAGAAGCATTGATCACTACACCCTTACATTGCTATCATTAGAAGACCCGACGACAATATTGAACTAATTAACATTTTGCTCGATTCAGGATTCGAACCACAGCCCTCTACACCCAAGAGACACTTATGAAGTATATAATATAGATTGTTCAAAGGTGGCTGAAATATTATAAAACAAGACGATTCCATAAATAGGTACTAACATATAAACTCTTATAAGAGGCAATTGAACGTGAAATCCCGTTTGAACTATTACTGAGACTCACTTTTGTGTCCGTTTTATGTTCAGAATTAAAACCTGTTTTATGTTATCTTTCTTAAATTTTAAATTCAAAAAAATGTAAATCGATTCTCTTACCGATAAACAATATTTCGGTGTTCATTTAAGTAATGTCTGTTGTTTATGCGAGTATCTACTTGAATAAAAACAGTTATAACGGTTTAAAACGCGAAATGTATGTATGTTGTAGTTAACTTATTTTAACTACAACCCGACGTTTTAAAATGCTTGGCAGCAGCTGTATTCCCTCTGTGAGACCTTTAATACAATAAAAATATGTTCACTAATAAAATTTGAGTTTTAAACCGTTGAAAGTGTTTTATTTATTCTATTCGTAAACTACGACCTGACATTTCCAATTCTTTTCAGAAGCTGTGATTCTCCCGTGACGGCGTGACCTCGCAAATACATTTAGAATAAGTTGACTAATATATTCATCGTTTTTGACCGTTAAAAGTGTTTTATTTAATTTGTATAATTTAACGTGCCCGAGGAACCCTGAAAACCCGTGATATTATCACACCATTATGGTGATATCTATCTTGAATGTTTTGTTCTGTATATTGCTGTTCGTGCAACAAAACGTTTTAGGTTCAACTACTAAAAGCGAGCTAACTGGCTCACTGCTACTGGCCTTTACGTAATCGATTATAAACAAAATATAGCACTATCTATGTTATTGACAAGCTGTGTCACGGGCATCTTTAAAAACTAATTACCCACGACGAAGTTAATCAAGTTAAAGGACAGACATGGGAGCTGGAGCATAGTAAAAATACCCCAGTCATATAATATTCTAATTATTTCTTTGCCTTAAGTATTTGGAAATCCACAGACTAAAAAAGTGTGGTTCGTTCCGGACGGAATTTGATACCGTCCATTTAATATTCCAGATTTCCACACGAAGTCGGACCTGACGGGTATATATATACATTGCTAATATTATATCAACAAATCCGTCTATCTTTGGTCTATCTAAGTATGGATATATTTTTTCAATTCGAACCAGTAGTTCTTGATATTAGCACGTTTAAACAAACAAACTTGTCGGCTTATATATTAGTATGGATTATAGGGAACTCGTGCGTTAGTGCAACTCGCGCTTGGCCGTTATTTGTGCTCCGATTTTGTGCGTTAAGCGCTCGTCTTAATCCTCTCTCCGGCGCCGGAGTGGTCACGTGACTTTACGTAATCCGTAATCTGCATTTTTATAGTGTCTCGGAGTATTGTGAAGCGTCTAGAGTATTACTTCGGCCTACATTCGAGGGGAAAATTTGCTATTCATTAATTATATGCATATTAGGTAAACTCTTGCAACGGTTTAAAACGCGAAAAATATTATCATTTTAAACTATGTACCCCTACACTTCGGGAGTACCACATCGCTTCAAAGCAGTTCGTAATGCGTTTTTTATTGAATTAAAATAAAACACTTTTAACGGTTTTATATGCGACATTTGATAGTTCATTTTAAACAACATAAGTCAAGTTATGTCAGCTGGCGACCACACCGCGCAAAGCAGTTCAGTACGCATTTTTATTTAATTTACCTAAATCCAACACTTTTAACGGTTTAAAGCGCGTAAAAGTTTAAATATATTAGTTTATTTTGAACTAAAACGCCATAAAATGTTCGGCCGTGACTACACAATTATAAAGCTTTTCATGAATCATTGCATTATTATTCGCGTTTTAAACAGTTTTAGTTTTAGAAGTAAATTTAATCTAAATAAAGCACGCTTAGCGGTTTAAAACGCAAAATATACATTTTAATTTAACTGCGACCCCACGTTTCGGATGCTTTGCTAAAGCCGTTGTCTAAATAAAACACTTTAACGGTTTAAAACGCGATATATTAGTTAAACTTATTTGAAAATGATTTTTAACTTCGGCCCGACGTTTCGGATGGTTTGCAGCAAGCTAAGTTAAAAATCATTTCCAAATAAGTTTAATTAATATATCGCGTTTTAAACCGTTAAAGTGTTTTATTTAAATGTGTACTACTCGCGTAAACTATAGAGAGTATTTAAAGCCGTTGTCATTTGAATGGACCCTCCACAATGACAAAAGTTACCACATCGACACGTCGGGTCGCAGTTAAAATAAATAGTAAATAAGTTAACTTATAAACTTTAAAAATGGCTGCTATAAGGTGAACTATGAACTTTTATTTTAAGCTAAAAAATTTCTTAATACTTTTTATAAGGATAAAGAATAAGTTTGTAGATTGTAACAAAAATAAGATTTACAAAAAATGCTTCGTCATGTCGGTATATCCAAATGATAAAAGGAAACTGCAAGTCATTAAAGGTCATGGCTATTTGTGTTTATATTTATATTTTTTAAAATCAAATTTTAGGATGGGACCAGAGGGTCCACTCGAATGCACCAACCAATAGTCACACGAGGAAATCGATTATATATGAATAACTAGCTTCCATAATAAAAACGTGTAAAAATCTTTTAAGTAAAACGGTTTGGTTTTTTGTGCACTAGATATTATAAAAAAAAATTGACATAATCATCTTGTTTTACTAGTGTAGCCCTTTCGTTTGATACCCATAGTGAGGGGGTTAAGGAAAAATATGTAATCCGCCATTTTGTTTCGGCGGCCATCTTGTGCTGTGCGTGTACCAAATGTCAGATCAATCTGACAACGGGAAGGTGCTTAAATTTCAATTTATAATTTTGACCCAAATAAATAAATTCCGTATGAGTCGAGCTAAATAAAACCGTTTAAAAATGTACTCCCAGAAGAACAGTTCTTGTGAGTTAATCTGGAAAGATAAACACATACTGTTGCTGATTTTTTTTAGGTTATTTAAAGGGGAAACATTCTTTGATAGATATTTTTTGGGTATCTTAAGCGGTTTTCGCAGCGAGAAAATCTTCGAGGGCTTGCGTCCAAGATGAAAAATTTCCCCGTTTTTCCCCGAAATAAGCGCGTTCAAACAAACAAACTCAGCTTTATAATATTAGTATAGACTATAGATATGTGGGTGGGTCTGTGTGGAAGTGGAATTTCGATACCGTTTTGTAATCTTATTAATTCTAATGGCCATTGGGTCATGTGATTGTTTTATGTAATAATGCTACTATTTTTGGACGGGCTCAATGGCGTAACGGTAGCAATGCATGGTTTATGATCAACGGGTCGCGGGTTCCTTCACCATGGGGTCCAGCTTGTTTTTGAACAATTTATAATTTTGAAAACTTTTTAATTTTTTTACACGTTATTGTTATTGCACATGAAGGCACTACATCGGCATCGTCAGCGTTCCGTGTTGTTGCTCTGTGAACGCTCGGAATGCGGACGATGCCGGTTCAAGTCCTGCCCGAGTCGAAAATTTTTTCAATTTCCATTTTTAAATTTATAATTTTTCTGAAACATGTTGGACTTCGTCTGGAAATCTTAATATTAAATGGGTGGAATTGCGAATATCCAAAGCCAAAAAAACCGTTTCAAAACCGAATTTCAAAACGCAAAATAGGTCAACTATGTCTCTTATACATTTTACGACTCTCTTATCACCTTCCAAGTGAAACACCTGCTTGTCTATCCATTTCATAAAAGTGTTTAAATAAAACACTTTTAACTGTTTAAAACGTGAAGTATTAATTTGACTAATTTCGGCCCGGCGTTTCGGATGCTTTACGTCTGCCGTGGTCACGGGGGGAAGAAGATGGAGGGTGTCCCTCATGTCAAATCAAATGCTACTGCTACGGTAGCACCACCCGTTGCCTTGTAGCTACCAGGCGGTAGTTAAAACAAATATGTATTATTAGTTGATACATTTCGCGTTTCAAAGCGTTAAAAGTGTTTTATTTAAATGTGTACTCCCGTAAACTACAAACAGTATTTAAAAAGGGTTACTAAGGATAATATTTTGTCTCAAAAGGCGTATTATTGTCCGAAGGATTTCTTTAATGACAAGACGGCCTGGCAATGACATGATTGCTCCATTAGCTTATTAAATTCACAAAAATGTATTAGTTTATAAAACATATTTAAAAAAGACGGACTGAGTTTTTTGGGTGTTCTTTTCGGTTATGTTGCTCTTTTGAACACTCTGTAGAATCACGACGGACAGACAGACAAACATTTTTTTACAAATCTAGATAATTTTTGAAATTTTATTTTAATACAGTAAAGGTTTACCACGGCTGCTGCAAAGCATCGAAAACGTCGAGCCGTAGTTAAAATAATTTTCCAATAAGGTAAACTAGAATACATCGCGTTTTAATCCGTTCAATTGATTTTTTTTAAATATTTAAATGTTATTAAGGACTTCTAGTTGGCTCTGCGACAGTTTAAGTACAGCAGTTAAGGGTACATTTGTCAATGTGAACCCGCGACGAATCGATCAATCAGCGCGTTTGATGGTATCTCATAATAGAATATTTAAAAAGCCACAAGTGGACGGGTCGAATTGAACACCGCACGTTTTTCTATTAAACGGCCGTCGGAATAGGTCGACGACGCATCGGTCAAGTGAATAGTTTTAACAACACGCAACAAGCGACAGATTAAGTTTAAACGTGGCAGGTTTTTTATTAAACGAACGTCTAATCCCAAAATAGGTCGACAACAGATCATTCAAGTGAATAGTACATAAAAAAGTCACATTAAGTGGACGGGTAATGGGCCGTTGAACTGTTGTGAACAAAATGTTGAACATAACAAACGTTGCTGGTATAGGACGGCAACACATCATTCTAGTGAATAGTACCTACATTAAGAACGCATAACGAGTGGACAATTCAACTTGAACGCCGCACGCTTTTTTATTTGACGAACGTCTAAACCCGATGAAGTGCAGTTCTGAGTATGGCCGAAAAACCTAATCCCACGTACCGTCAGAGGATGAAGACCAGACCCACGAAAGGAGACACCCTGCTGCAGAGCATCAAAGCTATCACCACGGAGTACTGTAAGGAATCTTCCATTTCTGGACTGAAGCACTTGGTGGGAGATAGAACTCCTTACTTTGAGAAGTACGTATATATATCTTCACTAGCTGCGCTTTCGACTTTGTCTGCGTGGAATAGTTATTTTAGGCGTCGAAATTTGTTTGTTTCTGTTTTCCTATTAGTCACAGTGTGATGTTATGAAGTTTACAACCTCCTTCGATAAATGTCTATCCATACAAAGATATTTTTATGTCGAATCAGTAATTCCTGAGATAAGCGCGTTCAAACAAACAAACAAACTCTTCATCTTCATATATCTAGACTAAAATGACCTTTTAGATTAAAAAAATTCAGTAAAAAACCATTACAGGTAGACGAAGTCGCGGGCAATACACGACCTAAGTTCACGCACGTCGTAAAAAATTTAATTAACACTTCAACGGTTTAAAACTCGATATATATTAGTTTAACTTATTTGAATATTATTTTGACTACGGCTCGACGTTTCGGATGCTTAGCAGGCAAAGTGGCAGAAGTGGTCATGGGGAGTTACTAACCAATCTCACACTCTAGTTAGATAAAATGGGCCGATCGTCTGCGCCCCATGTCCACTCTCACAAAACATATCGATACACATTCGAGATTATAGAGAGCGGCGATAATAATAATTATCCTTTCACATTTGTAACTTGTTTGCTAGAAGTTACGTTGACTTGAAGTTTACTTACATCACCCTAGACCAGTGCTTGCTGTTATGTCACCGGTCTCTTCGAGACATTCCAGCTATTTCCACATCGCTTCCTCGGCTGACGAAAGTTAAATAATATTTTAACGGTTTAAAACGCGGTATATTAGTTAAAAATAATTTTTAAATAAGTTTAACTAATATATCGCGTTTTAAACCGTTGAAGTGTTTTATTTAAATTACTATTCACCATTCATGTTATAAATGAACAATTTGTTGTATAGAAAGCAACTTCCAATTTTTTTTTTCAGCAAGAGCAATATGTACATAATTTGTGAAAATGTTAACTTCGTATACAATAATGTTCTTGATATACAGACAGACATACATCGAAGTTGATCATTGATAGCAAAATGATTAAACGTAGATAAACTAGCATTCTGTTCAAGGCGAGTTCCTGGGTTTGAATCCCGGGGAAACAAATTGTTTCGGTGGGACAGGGCACGGAAGTAGCATCAACTGCTTGCTTGTAAATAAAATCTGGATTCTACTTTAGGTTACTGAACTCTAAGAATTATTGAAGAAATCGCAAACACTGGAGCAAGGCGCGACTTATAGTATTGAAACAAACGTCTGTATCCCGTAACATATTGATCTGTTGTCCACTACTTTAATGACTTAACGTGTGAGCCAGCATTGCTGTTTTCTGTCTTTGTTATAGCAAGTGCTGGTTAAAATCCGGGAAAAAAGATTATTCGGAGGGTATGGAGAGAGCTTTTTTTTTTTTTGTGTAGTGAAAGGGGAGTTGATACGGGGAGACACCAGATGGCGCTAGCGTAGAAAATTTGACTTTGACATTTGGGACACCCTCCGTCTTGAGCTCCCCCTTGACCGCGGCTATTGCAAAGCATCCAAAACGTCAGGCCGTAGTGTATAAAATGACAAATAATTTAAGTAATAAATTTCTGGTTTTAAATTGTTAATAGTGGTTTATTAAATATAAATATCTTCCATTTAGAGATAAGCACCAGTTATTTATAGCTTCTTTCTATACCGATTCTTCCTCTTCCTTTTCAGAGCTATCTGGACCGTCACGTTGATAAGTGCTCTCATATACTCTGTATCGCTTGTGTGGATAACCTTCACCAGATATTACCAAGCCCCTCTCGTCACCACGCAGATACCGGAAGGCGTCTCAGTCAGCAAGATTATTTTCCCGGCTGTGGGCATTTGTACCAACAACAGGATCAGCAAACGAGCGGTCACGGATTTGGCGAGGAAATTGTAAGTGAAACGTCTCTACTCGAATCTATGCGACTGTTGTTTACATTTTTAGACAACTTCTGCAAGAGCCGGGTCCTAGGTTCGACTCGGGAGTACTTTAGGAACGACAGCGACTTCGTTCGCGTAGAATAGTTATTTGGAGCACCAAAATTTGTTGTTGTAAACCTCCTTCACATTTAAATAAAACACTTTAACGGTTTAAAACGCGATATATTAGTTAAACTTATTTGGAAATTATATTTAACTTCGTCTTGTCTCCCCGTGACCACGGCTGCTGCAAAGCATCCGAATCAGTCCCGTCGTTTTTTCAAGGTAATCTTTTAAAATTACTAAAAGTCTCTGAATTAGATGGCCTTGTTTATCGTTCGTAAGGTTGGGAGTTCGATTCCCAGCCGTGCAATTTGTCTAGTTGTAAGAAAACAATCTGAATTCTTTAAATAAAACACTTTAACGGTCTAAAATGCGATATATATCAGTTAAACTTATTCGAAAATTATTTTAACTACGGTCCGACGGTTTGATTCGATTAGTTTTCAAATAAGTTTAACTTTTAAGATGAGAGACATACTGTCGCTGTTTTTTTTCTCATTTCCCACAGAAATTTATAGTCTTCTTCGATAAATGCTCCAACCAACAGTAATCTCAGGACATGCTGGTAATTATTCGTGCGTTCAAACAAACAAACAGTTCAGGTTTATACATTAGTATAGATGTATTATATTTTAGTACAACCTAGCGCGACAGTTAGCTTAAAACGAAGAAAGAAAAGAAATATGTCTGCTTTTTAATTCACAATTTGCCGTGACTATTAACTTTAAGAATCTATTAAGAACCAGACTTTATTTAGCTATATATTATAATTTTCAGACTGCAGGAGAGCCGCAACAGCAAGTACAACGAGCGGCAGATGCTGTCACTTCTCTTCGACTTGGGGCTGCTCTACAACTTGCAAGGGTACAACGACACAGCCGTGGACGTGGTGGCGCTGCACGACGCCCTCGGGGACTACGACGTCAATGACCTGATGAGGAACGTGAGTATAAATTAACTATCGATTATAAATCGAAAAACATTTAACGTTTTATAATCGGGCAGGAAAATTATTATAATCGATTGGTACTTATATAGTGCCAAAGTGCAATAAAATGTGAAAAATATTAAAGTTTTTAGATGTTCAACTTCTTTATTTTTCTTCAATCATTTCATAAGACATTGAACCTTAATTCGCAATAGTTAAGGTCGAAATTACATTGCGCGGATGGATGTATCATTAGCTCAATTAGTTAGAGGAACAGCACGGAACGCTGTTAACGCCTGTTCAAGTCCTGCCCGTGTCGTAAATGTTTTTTAAATCGATTTTTAATTTCTATAATGCCATCATGTGAACATTATGAAAGTAACTATATTTCGTGTTTACCACTAAAACTGTTATTATACAAACCAGTAATATATTAATATTACGAATTATATTAATTTATAGTAATCTATACTCATATTATAAATGTGAAAGTAACTTTGTCTGTCTCTCTGTCCTTCCGGCTTTAACGCCAAAACTACTGCACTGATTTAAGATAAAATTTGGTACACAGATATTTGGCCTGAGAAAGGACATGGGGGGGGACTTTTTGCCAATAAAGAGTTGTTAGGGGTTGAAAAGGGGGATGAAAGTTTGTATGGAAATTCGTGATTTTTGAAGCTAGAACAATGAAACTTTCGCTTTTGGCTTTTTGGAATGGAAGTGAGAGTGGGAGTTAGATTAGGAGTGATGTGAGGTGACAGTGGGAGTGTTGCGGCAAAGTAGCACTTACTAGTTACACAAGATTGGTAGCCATGAATGCGCCCTTTTATAAATAAATATAGAGCCTGAATAATTAAAAATTCTACCCAACGTTACGGTGGACTCAGCTAGTAAAACAATATTGAATTTATCAAAGAATAATTGTTATCAGCATATTGTTAACAAAGTCTAATTAGCGCGATCTAACAACGTAACATATTTACAATATTTTTTCAGTTGACCCCCAAATGCGAGGACCTACTGTTGCGCTGTTCCTGGAACGAGGAGGCGAAGAACTGTTCTGAACTCTTCGACTTTCGCTTGACGATGAACGGGTATTGCTGCACTTTCAACTACCTTCGCAGTTCGGACGCGACCTTTGAAGAGTAAGTAGTTTTCTAAATTAAAAGTCAATAATAATGAATTGAAAAAAAAATACCACTCGGGACTTGAACCGACATCCACAGGGTTCCGTGCTCGTGGTCTAATCAATAGAGCTACCGAGTCCAAATGCATTTTTTCACCCAACAACGCTGGGACATCGTTTGTACATTTTGGACATGATAATTTTCAGAATTCAAATCAAATACTGTCTGTACTTTACGCACATAGTACACATTTAAATAAAACACTATAACGGTATAAAACGCGATATATCTTCGTTAAACTTATTTGAAAACTAATCGAATCAAACCGTCGGGCCGTAGTTAAAATAATTTTCGAATAAGTTTAACTAATATATATCGCATTTTAGACCGTTAAAGTGTTTTGTTTAAAGAATTCAGATTGTTTTCTTACAACTAGACAAATTGCACGGCTGGGAATCGAACTCCCAACCTTACGAAGAATAAACAAGGCCACCTAATTCAGAGACTTTTAGTATCGACGTAGTTAATTTAACTATCGTGAGTTTGATTTTCAATCTCGAGCTGAATACAGGTTTCCAGACGAAATCCAACATGTTTCGGAAGAATTATACATGAAAATTAGAAAAATTTAATATTAAAATTGGTTTGGGATCGAAGCCACGACCCGTTATTAGACGTACATCGCTATCACTACACCAACGAACTTGTCCAGTGCTTGTCCGTCCCTCTCTATCACCGAATAATCTAATCCTGCCTTCTTCCAGAAACAACGAAGCCAGAAGCACCGATATGTACATGTACGGGAACAAGTCGAGCTTTGACTTCGATCAGGGGTTGATGGTGCTGCTCAAGCTGGAGGAGCATGATGATTTCTTCTACAACATGCCCCTGCGAGGCGCGCAGGTAACTTAACCGGCAAAATGTACGCACGACAGAAAATATACATTTTGTAATCTATTCTTATTGACTTATTGACACCATGCTTATAAGATCTCAACAAGATGCGGTGCGCAACTATTTTGGGTTTGGATTTTTGGGTATTCGGGGCAATAGGAGTTAATCCGATTTCTTCTTTATTCTCTGCTTCGTAGGTAGCTTAAAATTTAACATAATTCAAATGTTAAAAATGTTCTTATGTTAACTGTCGGTCTCTGTTTGCAGTCTCATCTCTGGCATTTTATTAAATAAAATAATTAATAAAACTCTTGTAACGGTTCAAAACGCAAAATACATTAGGTAACTTGTTTACAAATTATTTAAAGTGCGACCCTACCTTTCGCATGCAAACGCCGCAGTCACGGGCGGTCCCCCTACTTTGAAGCGTTAAACTGTTTTTATTTAAGTGTACACTACTCACACGAAGTGTGGACAATGCATAATTATAGAATAAATACTGTCTGTAGTTTACGCGAGTAGTACACATTTAAATAAAACACTTTAACAGTTTAAAACGCGATATATTGGTTAAACTTATTTGAAGATGATTTTCAACTTCGGTCCGACGTTTCTGATGGTTTGCAGCTGTCTTCCCGTGACCACGGCTGCTGCAAAGCATCCGAAACGTCGGGCCGAAGTTAAAAATCATTTTCAAATAAGTTTAACCAATTTATCGCGTTTTAAACCGTTAAAGTGTTTTATTTAAATTATAAAATATCTTGTTTGTAAAAAAAGTGAAGACTTTTCTTATATGGGACATACTTTTGTGTCCGTTGCGCTCGTTTTTACATAGACTTATGCGCTTAAACTATTTATCTATCTCCCTAAATTTTGAACCCGGAACTTCTTGCTTTCAGAACTTTGTGGTATACATGATTTCAGTTACAATTCTCGGACGCCTACGACTTCCCCGACGCGCCCAGTGGGAGTTTCTCCATGCAAATTATATGCCCTCTAGTACACGTGAGTATGTCATATTAATTACTAGCCGTAAAATAGTTATTTCAGGAGTTAAGTTGAGAGTGAGGGCAGAACGCTTTTTAAAAAGAGATGTTTTTATTTAGATTTACATATAAATAAATAAAAATATACATATACAGAAAAATAAAAATATATAAATAATAATAATATATTTATATACATGTACTTTCGAAGACTTTTTTTTAATCATTGAAAGAAGAATCATTCTCTTATATTTTTTTTTTGTGTTTCTCGAACCATTTTCGCAGCGTACGAATAATTTTCCCCGTTTTTTACTGCATTTTCCGCTGTTTATTTATTAGTCAAAGGGCGATGTTTTATACCCTATAAGCTTCCTCGATAATTGCTCTAACAAAAAAAAAGAATTCTTCAAATCGAACCGGCAGTTTTTGAGATTAGCGCGTTTAAACAAACAAACTCTTCAGGCTTATATAGTATAGCTGTTACCTACGATGTCGGTCGCGTCCCGTCGTTCTTGCAAGTTAATCTTAATAGATAGACATATACTTCCGCGGATGTTTTTAGATCATATCAAGAAGAATCATTCTTTTGTACTTATTTTTTTTTTTGGGTATCTTGAATCGTTTTCGGATGCAACGTAACCCTCAAAGTTGTATATCTTTCTCCTTTTTTTTTTTTTTTTCCCCCCCCCCCCCCCAACCGGGGGTTTTAAACCAAAACCCCCCCCCGAAATATGCCCTAATTAGATCTTATATCGAACCAGTATTTGCTGATATTAGCGCGTTCTAACTCAGCAACTTATTAGTTAAATCAGCCGCGGTCACAAGGGGGGCTGAAAATGGAGGGTGTCCCTAATGTCAAAGTCAAATCTTCTGTGCTACCGCCATCTGTTTCGCTCTAGTTCATTATGGACCGTTGTAAAACAAATCGTAAATATATTTCTCGTTTTAAACCGTTAAAATATGTATGTTTCCGAATTCGCTTCCAGATGACGGTAATGGTAACTGCGAGTTTCACGGAGGCGTCCCGCGACATCCAGCACGTGGCGGTGAAGCTGCGGAACTGCCTGTTCTACGACGAGTCCTCGTACCTGCCCTTCTACACGCACAGCGACTGCCTGCTCAAGTGCCGGATGACCTTCCTCACGAAGCGGTGCAACTGCACCCCCTTCAACATGCCCAAGGTCAAGGACGCCAGGACCTGCAACCTGAGAGACGTCCCTTGCCTGTCCCTATATAACGGTGAGACCAAAAACTGTCTTCCGTTTCCTGGGCATGGGGCGAGCACTTATTTGTGTCCGGTTTAGTCGTCAATAATAACAAGTAGCTGATCCGACTTCTGTGCCCTGCCCGACTTATTATTACCGGGATTCCAACACAGACCTCTTCACAACGGTAATTCTAAGCACTACTTTCAACCAGCTACGGAGACGATGAACTCACTGTGTTAATTGTAATTTAATGTTGAAGACAGACGAGATTCGAACTCATGATCGCAACGAAGTGAGAAGAAAGTGACATAAAGAAGGAGGAAATGTGTTTAGATAAAAATTTATTAAAGTATAGACAACTTAATTTTCGAATATCCAACGCCGAAAAAGTCGATAGCGCATCTTATTTCTATGGCTGGGGTGCTTCATCTATCATTAAGTAAGCTCTATGCTTATCTGACCTTCTCTATCATAAAAAGTGTACGCTGCTGCAAAGGATCCGAAACGTCGGGTCGTAGTTAAAATAATTTTCAAATAAGTTAAATATAGTTCCCTTTTAAGCCGTTAAGTGTTTTATTTAAACGTGTACTGCTCACGTACTGTATTTAATGTATAATTTTGATAACATCTTATGCGAGATAATTCCTAGCCATTACTTTTACACTTCAGCTCAAGCCATCAACGTGCGACCCGACACCGACGAAGTACCATCAGAACTGGAGCTGGATCTGGTGTCCGGGGGCATCCACTGTCCCATGTGCTATCCGACGTGTTCGAAGACCGCGTACAGTTACGACTTCACCAATGTCCATATCTACCCGGATGACCATGAGAACGCGACGCCGTCCAAGGACAAGAAAGACTGGCTGTGAGTGAGATTATCTATTCTTCGTCTGTGGTTTACGCGAGTAGTAGGTACACACTTTATTAACACACTTTTAACGGTTTAAAATGGGATGATTAGACAAACTTATTAACAATTTGTTGTTGGGCCCAACACTTGGACATTAGGGACACACTTCATCTTTAGGCCCCCCCTGACCACGGTTGCTACAAAGTATCCAAATAAGCGTAACTATTACATTTGGTGTTGAAACTGTTACATGCATTATTTAAACCCTTTTTATGATACAGAAAGATAGACAGTCGTAAAAGCGATACAAAATGCGCTGTGGACCCCTCGTGGCTTTGGATATGCGGTCATTCACAGAAATCGAAATATGATTAAACTTCACGGCATTTCTAATTTGTTGATGGTGGAATTACGATATTTACACCTCGCACTGTAATATCCAGATTTAATGATTAAAAAAAAATACGATAAAAGCTTAATAATTTATTGTCAAAGCACAACAGGACAAACCAGCTCATGGTCTAGCGACGTATCTCGAAGGTCCTGAACGCGTAACCGTCGATCTGTCCCTCGTTCCGGAACGTCGCTTTGTCAATTTTCGACTTCGGACTGCCCACTTTCTGGAGCCAGAGCTTCATGTCTTCAACGGCATTCGGCGGCCCCTGCAGCTGACCCACCACTGTGCCCTGCGCGGTGTTCATAACCCAACCCTTGAGGCCCAGTTCCGTGGCTCTCTTCTGGGTGTGCTTGCGAAAGTACACGCCCTGTACTTTGCCGAAGATCTCGAAGTCCGATGTGAATAATGGCGGTTTTTTTACACTAGCCATTATTTATACATTCATTTGTAAATGTTTCATGTCATCATAAGTCATGAAGCGTTTGTTTATTTACGTTGTTACGAAAATCAGAGTCTAGCAACGAGGCTCATATCGATTAAACTTTTTTTATAACATATTACTCGTAAAGTAATTACTAGTGATGCAACGGATAGTTGTTTGGCTCACGACTGGCCGAATATCCGGTATCCGGCCGCCGAATATTCGGCCAGCCAAACGATACCTATGTATACAAATTTTAGTTTGGCGGCGCGCGCCTGTTACGTATTGTTCTCTCTTTTTATTTATATATGGTAACTCTTATTTTATTTGATTAAAAATTAACATACGATACGCTACCATTGGTTGAATGGATTTTGATAAGTTTAAATTGTACGTTAAAACTAATAAACGAATGAAAACTTTATTATTTTTTACATATTATTGCACATGAAGGCACTATATAAGTTAAAAATCGAAAAAAAATTGTAAAAATTTTTGACTCGGGCAGGAATTGAACCATCAGCGTTCCGTGCTGTTCGACGATTTCTTAAGCTGCAAATCATAAGACGTTGAACCTTAATAAACAAGTGTTAAGGTTGAAATTACATTATGCGATAGGTGCATGTATCAATAAGTTGAAAAAATTCAACGATGAGGTGTAGGACTTGGTAGCTCAATTGGTAGAGCAACAGCTCGGAACGCTGACGATGCCGGTTCAAGTTTTGCCCGAGTCGAAAATTTTTTCAATTTATTTTCCATTTTTAAACTAATAAACGAATATTGGTAATTTATCAATTATCAACAAATTATCAGTTTTTGTAGTATACATACTAAAATTTTTCAAAGTTAAATAGAAAACAGAATCACTATTCGGTATTCGGCCGGATAGGCCGGATACCGAATAGTAACCGGATATCCATTGCACCTCTAGTAATTACACCAATTTCAATATCGTAATGTATCTCATTACGTACTTGTGCGATAATGTAATGTAAAAGGCACGTGTTCTTTTTCTTAGCAAAGACGTTTTATGTCAAGAAAGTGGTCAATATTTTGTTATATTTTACAAATAAACATTTAATTCTTTATTTATATAATTTTGACAATAAATTACAACCATTTATCTATAACAAAAACACAAAAATATTAATTTACTTTATTAGTAATACTGGCTGTTTTTGTACCTTTGCCTAAAAAAACGTTGATGCGCGCGTATCGCTTATTTGTGGACAAGTAAAAATAATTCCGCGCGCTTTTTCTTTTCGCTGTATTGTTTTTATTTGAAAATGTCGTCATTTCCTCGTAAATATGTTATAAAACGTCGTATGACATATGTGCGCTTTGAAAATTACAGCCTCTGCTTTCTTATAGCCCTCGCCGATGGCTCGTCTCGGCTGTAATTTTCAACTTACCGCACTTATATCATAATGTACTATTATGACACACGATGACAGACGAGCACGGGGTCCAGTCGATGGTGAAATGTCCGAGCCACGTAACATCTAAACGGGATGCGCTGTTATACTGTTTTTGCTTCGGATGTTGGGAAATTTCACTACTTTATTCAAGGGTTTTTCATGTTGCATTTTAACTTGAATCTTTAATATTCTAGAAGTTACTAGTATCTCTAAATATTGAAATTGGAAGACGTTCACCTTTTCCAGACGAGGCGCGAACTTCTCCGGAACATCCATGCTGCACGTGAAATACGCGAGGGAAGTGGCCGACTGTTATGGGCAAAATGTCATCATGCAGTGGTTCGATTTGATCAGTGAGTGTCTTTATTTCGCCTATATTGTCTGTAGTCTGCGTAAAGCCATCATCACCAGGGGCTGCTGTAGAGCATCCGAGCAGTCTGTATGAAATATCTTCATTAATAAACTAGTTTAAGAAAACGTGTTCAACGTTTTAAAACGCGATTATAAAAATCTACAAGTTAGCTTATTTTTATTTATTTCGGATTTTTTTGCAGCAGTCCTGGTCACGGTGAGAGACGTATTTCGCGTTTTATGAGTCTTTTATTTAAATGTGAACTCGCGTAAACTACAGACAGTACTAAAACTAATTTATTTTAAAAGCCACTAACACTAGCCGCTTTTCAAAATGGCCGCGAAGCCTTAGACGACTTTTTTACAGGTAACATTGGCTCAACGTGCGGCTTCGTCACCGGCTTTAGTTTCGTCTCTGTACTGGAGTTTGTCTATTTCTACACGGTGAAGCTGATGCGCGACTACATGAGACGCCGGCGCAGAGAACGACGCATCGCGAGCGGCGCGTCCACTCCTGCGCAGTTCCACGTCAGCAGATACAGGCCGATCTATTGGAACGAGATCGGCGGTTCAGTGAGATCTTATAAGCCGGATTGAATCTCTAGTATTTATATTTAGACTAATTATTTTGTGCGCCAACTTATACATTGAAACGGTTTTATAGATTTTCATAAATGTTGTATTAATAGAATAGAACAGAAATACATTTAAATAAAACACTTTAACGGTTTAAAAGGCGATATATATTAGTTAATTTAAAAGTTTATCAATATATATCGCGTTTTAAACCGTTAGTGTTTTATTTTAATGTGTACTACTCGCGTAAACTACAGACAGTATTTAGAAAATACAACAAACGACAACAACATCATTTTAATTTTAAGGGAGAGTAATCTATTTACCTATTTATAAAATTATAGTTTGTTATAATTTTAATGTACAACTGTAATTCTGTTAAGTGTGTGTAAGTTTGATAGGAAATTTTAAGACAACCCCGGTTGCGTTAGCTCGGCCTCTGAAGGGTAGCAACTATATTGATTCTTCAATATAGTTAAATAAGTTTAATTTAAATTTTTATTTACTTCTGCCTATTGTTTAAAAGATAAGGTTTTAATTTTAAATTTTGTTCTGGATATACAAATATTAAGTTAATTAAATTTTAAAGAAATTAAAGAAAATTACTTACTTACATTTTATATCTTATGTTATTCAATATATTGCCTTACGTATGACTTACATTCTTACATAAGTAACTTTAGTGATATGTTACTACATAAAAAAACTTACAGTATTATTAGGTGCAGTTATTATTAGGTAGGGTTAGGTATTTATGCTTATTATTTCACAAACCAAAGAAGTCTGTAATAATTGTTAAATTGTAGTATATTGGTTGAAAGTTTTTTTGCGTTAAACTTATTTAACCATAAACTTATACAATATTACGTAATACGTTTTACTAAAAGCTTATGTGCGAAGAAATACCTACATATATTCTTCAGATGTCAAGAATATCTATCTAAATAACAAACCGTGTTATTTGTGTAGTTCGTGAATCCTTCGAAACCCTTGGTTTTGACTGACACATCCGATTTTATTTATCTTAAATACATTGAAGAAATATCGTTTTTAACTATTGTCCTTGTACACTTAGTAAAGATAGAAAGATAGCGTTAGGTAAATTGCAACACGTAATAACAGTAGTTTGAATTATACTCTCTTATATTCTAGAAAATAAAGTGCGCAATCGAAAAAAATTCTAGTTTTATTACCATAATAATACAATAAAACTTCTTCATGCGTTTGAAACTTAACGGCCGGTGAAAAGCATAAAAAAAAAATTACTTAGGTATGTATTTCGCGTTTAGATTCGTTAAAATTATTTTTTTTAACCGATTATCGCATAAACTAATAACTTTAAGTACTGTCTGTAGTTTACGCGAGTATGGGTCGCGGCACGGATGTTTAGCGCTGAGCGAAGTATAGTGGGGAACCAATCAACGCTAGCGCACATGAGTTCCTTCTGACTTCTGAGGATTCTTTCAGCGTTAAAGATCCGTGCCGCTACTTACTAGTATAGTAGAATACTTAAATTGTAGTAGCAGTTTTACATGACAGAAACGGCCCCTTCTTCAGTACCCTCATGACCACGGCTGCAAGATACGTAGCGCCGTAGTTACAATGAGTTTAACACATTTCCCGTTTTAAACCGTCAAGTGTTCTAATTTAGACTCTAGTTCACAATGTACTTCGAAACAATTTCCTCAAAAATACCTAAAACTTTACCCTTATAGTTATCGTCATTTAGCAGCATTTCACTTAAAAACTTCGCTTTATCCCTCGAAAGGATTTCATCGAAGTTCTTCGCATCCGTGAATATTTCAGTTGTTACTTCATCATCCATCCATGTCTGAGGAATCAGACACGCGCTGGTAACCAGACCCCAAAGACGGTACTCCTCAGCGGAGCGGTAAAGGTCCTCCAACGTCAAAATGCTATTGACAGAAACGTCAAATCGTTGTAAAATCGAATCCAGTTCCAAGTGGTAATGGTCGAGAAACTCCTCGAGTTTCCCTTCGCGGAGCCCTGGATCTAAATTGCAGTACAGCAGCATCATGATATCACCAGCCGGTGGATGGCAGCGCGCTGCCTGGAAGTCTACCAACAGGCAGTCGTCAGGTACGCCCTCCACATAATGGAAAAGCAAGTTGTTATTCCACAGATCTCTATGGCATATCACGTTTCTGTACTTAGACGAGAAATCTGATAGATCCAAAGCCGCCTTCCAAAGGTCCGGCCACCGCTGGACACACGCATCGATTATGTCCTTACTTTCCGCGTATTTGGAGTGGTGGGTCACGGCGTTCAGTGCTCCTAGCATGCACTGCTGGAACCAGGTGTTTGTCATCTTGTATCCCGCTCTCCTTAGATCTTGGGCGTAGTCTTCGTTGATGCTGTAGGGGCGTTTCAGTTCTTTGGATCTCTTTTCTTCGTAGATGATTGTGGATGCGTGGAACCTAGCTAGTGTGCTTAAAGCTTGCTTGGTGTGCGCCTCGTCCAACGTTTGGAGTTTGTTATGCATTCTGTATCCGCGGGTAATGAGGTTTTCAAACACCATTGATTCGTTGAATGCTGCGATTAGTTTGGGACTCCATGGCTTTATTCCTGAAAAGTAGTTTTAGAATGAGGTTATTTAGTACCACGAAGGCTTTATTACCACGACTGCTGCAAAGGGTCCGAAAAGTTTTTATTCGCGATACATAAATCACTTTTTTTTCAATCCAAATCCTTTTTTTATCCTTTTTTATTTTCTGAAGCGGCAAAGCATAACACATTGAACCTTCATACGTTTTAAACCGTTAAATGGAGTTTTATGGGATACTGCTCGGGTTTAACGTTTTGAAGAGAGACGATAGTTTCGAATTTACTTACAAAGAATATACGAAATAACCATAAGTTTTTATAATCGATTTTAAATTGAAAAAAAAAAATACGTTACGGGCCGGTTTTGAAGCAGCATCAACAGCGTTCCGTGCTGCCCTAACCAATTGAGATTGTCCTATACGTCATCATCGCATTTCTTCAACCTACTAATAGAAGCACCGCTTGCGCAATGTACACTTATAATACTTAAACGGTTTAACGGTTTAAAACGTGATGTTTATTAGTTTTTGAACATTAAACCTACGATACTGACTGTACTTGAGAATAAATTCTAATATCAACATACCGGTCACAAAAATGTCCTCCTTGATATCTGTGTAAAATATGCATTCCTTATCGAAAAGCTTCATTTCTTTAACCATGTCTGCGGCGTTCTTTGATATGCACTTCACGAAACAGTCCATCACGAGCTCATCACCGTTGATCATCACCCATATTCTTAAACTCAGGTAGTCGCAAAGGAAGCCCAGCATGTTCTTGCTGGCGAACTGTATGCTGTACGTCTGAAGAATTGCATTCTCACGCTTAAAATATCTTCCAACCACCAGCCTAACATCTTCTTCGGTTATATAACTGTTCATTCTTAACAATAACTAGACGATTGTAATTAAATTTATGTGAGCGTAACGCAGTTCTTGTTGTTTGCAAAAGCTTTGAGTTTAAAATGTTGTGTTGTGTACCTAATGATATACAAAAACTAAACAAATATATTAGATAATTCTTATCGATGTTTAATTAGTTTTAAAGAGCGTGAGTGGTAGACATAAATGAAACGCTTTGAAGTGTTTAAAACCTGTAATATTTCGTACATCAATCAAACGTTTTGATTTTGCCCCTAATCTTGTCACCTTTTTTAATACAATGTGGCTAGGGGTGATCCGAGTATGCAAAATTTCATTAAAATCTGTCCAGTAGTTTAGGTGCAGGAATCATTTTCATTGCCATGTATTAGTTTCAAAAAGGGTTTTAAAATTTAACGACTTTTGCGCTATTTACTATAAGAAAAACCAACTATATTTGGAATTTTAATTGTTTTGTTTGTTATAATTTCGCGTTTAAAACGGTTTCATTTAATAATTAGTATTTGTCGATTGCTGGCAGGACGTATCTCTCAACAATGTCATCGAACAATTCGAGAATACTATCACGATATTGCTGATCTACCAGCGATTCAATGAAGCAATGGCTTCTCGACACGGAATCAAAGTTCTTATCTCCACTCTTGCAGTATTTGTCTTTTATCTCATCTGGCATATTCGCTATCGGCAGAATCAGGGCTGCTTGGGTTATACCAAAAACTGTACTATTCTCGTAGGCTGCTCCCAGTTCCTCTCTACCCATAAACTTGGAAACATCAATTCCTTCACCTTCCAGAACGTTACTTAAACAATAGTAATAAATATCCAGCATTTTACGAGTGAAATCATTTCGAAATTTTTTAGTCGTATTTATGAACAGCAAGGCAGCCAGATCGAGCGCGGGGTTCGTGTACAGCGCCGTCTGATAGTCTACGATCAGCGCATGTTTGTTTCCACCAGGCATTGTCTTGAACAACACGTTATTAGACCAGACATCACGGTGAACGACCACGTTGGGGTACTTGGAACTTGGAGTCATTGATGCTGTGGCTTCCTCAAATAGGAGAGTGATGATCTCTTCGGCTGTTGTGGAGAAATTCTTCAGGTCCTTGTAAGTTGAGTAGATCTTTACAAGGTCTATGACTCCGTTGCGCCCGGTGTCCCGCCACGATTGGCTTGTGGCTGGTTCGATTAGGAATTCTGAAAAATCTTCCCATATTTTGTAAGATCTCTCCAATTGTTTTGATCTCTTGTTTTCGTAGATCACGGACTCTGCGTGAAATTTGGCGACGGCTTCTACTGCAGCGACGGTTTCGTCGTGAGTGAACGGCTTTCGGCAGTCGGACGTCGCATATCCTGCTTGTGTGATGTCTTCGAAGACTAGCACTTCTTCTCGTGAGTGGAGTAAAGTAGGCCGCCATTTTTTGAGACCTGTAACGAATCACATTTCAACGTTCAACATTTAATGTGTTCTTGGTTTTATTCTTTTACCTTTTTGTTACTTACAAAAAATACTATTCAAAGCTTTAAGCTTGAAAAACAATGTGGCACTGACAGGATCCGAATCTCGCTTAACAGCATGCTCTGGGTCCTTCACTTCGATACCCGGCCGTGTTTTTTTGAGCATATTTATTTCATTTAAATTGGTTTTTATATTTACAAAATTTATGATAGTGGAAGTTGAACCGGTATCTACAGCGTCTTGAACTGTCGTGTCTACCTACTACCTTCCTACCTAGCAGCAGCACGGAACGCTGCTCCTCCCGGATGCCGTCACGTCTCGCCCATGCCTAAATACCTGTGAAACATATTAAAGTTTAAATAACTTTAAATACTGATCTCCTACCTTCTCTTTCCGGAAATTGACTGAACAAAGAGCTCAAGAGCACAAACTCTTTCCGGAAGAAGCCGTTGTCTCTCAAGTACTGCGCTTTGTAGACGTCGAACCGCGGCATACACTTGACGAACAACACGACTTGCTTCTCTTCTCCTCTCTTCGTGACCTTGAGGTGCAGCCGCAAGTGCTCGCCCAGGTAACCAACGAGCTCGCTCGAGTATTTCCGAAGGTCGTGCTGGACTGTATCGCGGTCCAGGCCGCATTTTGCAGCCAGTTCTTTCAATTCGTCTTGACTGAGTAGAGGCATAGTTCAATTTGAAACAGAGCGTCTTATCTTTTGTCGCTTTAATTGCACTGATATTAAAAGTCAATACTGACGTAGGAACGCGGTAGCAGATTTCGAGTGGTTGCTTGGCTTGTTGGTGTAATGGCAGCTATATTTGGCTAATCAACGGGTCGTGGGATTATCAACAGGATTTTATGCAATATGCAATAAATTAATTTAGCATGTTGGGTTTCATCTGGCTCCGATATTAAATGGGTGGTGGAATATCGAACCCATTTCGATAGTCTGTGGATTATGATTTACGAATATTCAAGGCATACAAAATAGGTAGACAGCGCGTCTTGTTGAGATGTACTATGGCTGGGGTTGATCACCTTCCATTAAGTGACCCAATGCATACCTTTGTTTGTTTCCGCAATCATAAAAAATAACGGTTTAAAACGAGATATTTATTTGTTAATGAGGTACTAGTTAAAAAAGTCATAGATATGTTTCTCGTTTAAATCAGTTACAGGTGTTTCCATACATACTGCACGCGTAAACCACAAACAATAGGTAGACGTCGTGTAGAATTTACACGTAGTTTAATTTTCTCAAAACTATTTTAACGGTTCAAAACGCGACATATATTAATTCGGTTGCTTTACGTTGGAGGACGCGATTACCTTGTCAATAGGCTGACCGAACAAATATATGCGTTTTAAACCGTTAAATGTGTATTACTCGCGTAAATTAGATAATAGGGAGAAGTAAATAATGCAACTTTAGTCATATTATTTAATTTCAGTAACAAAAATAGTATGAACAAAACTCGTCTCACAAGCCAAAGACCTCTTTGGTCGTTTCAAAGTCCAAAATATTCTGGTCTAGAACCCTTTGCAGTTTCTTATTCTTAATCGTGTCGTAGTCCGCTTTGCACAGCTGTTCCGGCTTCGGGACCTGGACCTTGGGCGCCTCTTCATCGTCACTTGAAGAATCTACCTCCATTGGAGCGTCCTCTGAGGATTCTGCTTCTTCCACCTCCGCGTATCCAGATATCAGTTGGAGGAAGGATGTGCTTAGCATTCCCACTGGTGGGATCATGTGTGGTGCTCCTGATAGGAACTGGAAATAAAAAAATGTATAAATAAAACACTTTAACGGTTTAAAACGCGATATATATGAGCGAAACTTGTTTGAAAAATATTGTAACTCTGACGACTCCGACGTCCGAAACGTCAGACCGTAGTTGAAATAATATTCAAATAAATTTCAACTATATATTCGCGTTTCAGACCGTTAGTATTTTATTTAAATGTTATACTGTAAAACTACGACAGTATTTAGAGGAAGATATAATTTTTTAGTTAGATTTTTCTGTAGATATGTGTACTCGAAAACTGAAAAGACTCGACCAATTTTGATGAACTTTATGTAGAAATGATTTTTGACATAGTAAGTATACAATTTTTTTTTTTATTACTAGGGCTTCGCTATCTGTCTGTCTGTCACCAGGTTGTCTGAAGAACCGTGATAGAATAGTGAATACATATACATTATTTTTTGTATTCGCAAGTAGTTTTTGTATGTCCTTTTCTTAACTACTTTTTTTTTTAGTTTACACTATTACTATACATTTAAATACTAACGGTTTAAAACGTGAACTGTATTAATTAATTTTGTAAATGAATAACACACACTGCGTTTTGACCTTATAAAACTTTTATATTTTTTTATTTAACTATGGACTATTATATATATGCTTTGCAACAGCCGAAACCACAAACTTTACTTACACTTTTGGTTTAAATGTGTAACTACCCCCCCCCACCTTTCGCGCCTTCAAATTAACCCTTTTTAAACAGTCGAGTTCCTTAACTATTCTCATAGTTCTAGTTACCTCAGAGACTGCTCTCCCCGCCAGACTGTCCGTGTTGATTTGCTGCACTTGGCCAGCCGACGTGGCTCTGACCTCTGAGACTTGCTGCTCAGCAAGAAGTAAGCTGAACTTGGACTTGGGGACGTTTCTGTGCGATATGACTTCCAGCTTCGCCTCGGCAGTCTTCTCCGGCTCGAGGCAGTATAGCTCCTGCAACACATAAATCCTTAGGTCACTTCACTAAGCAGCGCGGTGGATTATAGGGCATTTATAAGCAAGTGACGTCATAATCCCGACCGAAGAGGTGCGTTTTGTGTGACGTACAATTAATAAAATATAATGAATAAATCATTTATTTATTTATTAAGTTAAATATAACTGAATAATTTTTAATTAACTCCGTTTCGTTGGTTTGAGAAGATTTAATGCGCCAGCGCACACTGTAGCGAGTTCAATTAACACTAACCCAAGGTAACCCACCAGACAAGGAATATTTGCTCTAAAAACATATACAATTCGTAGCAGTAAATAGCATCGCCAAAATAGGTCAACAGCGCGTCAGTCACCGAAGGAGCAGCTCACCGAACTATTTCTCATGAGGTACAGTCTTATGTCGGCCCCCGAAGAGTTTCCGAAGGCGCAGTGGGTGAAGACTCCGTCCTGGGGGTTGAGGATTCCCTTCTTCGAGAGTACTGGGGTCGACTCGTGCGGGGTGAATATGTGAACTGGGGAATGAAAAACAAACAGACATATTTTTGTGTTCGTTTAACTGAAATTTATGTAAAAATTGATCAAACTTCTGTCCCCTGCTCGATCAAAATAGATAGATAGCCTAACGTTATCTTTTCGTAGTCAAAAAACAATTTAATAATCCTTTTCGCGTTTTAAACCGTTAAGTTTAAATATCGCCTGTAGTTTACGTACACTTGGGAATGAAATAATTTTGAACGTTTTAGACCGCGAAATAGATCGGTAAGTTGGCCGCGGTCACGATGACCTAATACTTGTTAGGTTTTAAACCGTTAAAACTGTTTTATTAAAACGTTAATGCTTTTTATAATATATTTAGTAGACTGTACCCGGACATCAACACACACCATCATTATCCTTATTGACAACCGCCATTTTGTTGGAGAAGGGATCGGCGACCAGGCAAGTTGGACTGTTCTGGACGATGTAGGTGACGGTCAGAGACAGAAGGCTCCAAACAGCGAGGCAGGTCTCCGTGGTGCACGCCAACTGGAAGTCACATCAGCTAAAATCAATGACCACAGCGTATGCGATTAAAGATATTTCACGGCTTGGGTTACGTCACTGAGGTTTTAGTAAGGAACCCTAATCTTTTCTCTCACTATAGCTTGTGTACTCGAAGTAAATGTAGCTTTCTAATGGTTAAGCCATTTTTTTAAACACACACACACTAAAGATGGTGTATGTGTATTTACACAACCAAACCCAGTTGTGTAAATACCAATACACCATCCATACCATCTCTCCTCTTTATAAAAAGTGTAGATAATCTCTTGTAACAATATAACTTATGTTACTCAATGTAGCTTTCTAATGGTGAAGGATTTTTTTCAAACCCACACACAAAAGATGGATATGAGTGTGTATACATCTATATATCTGTATACACACACCATACATGCCATGTTTCCTCTTTAAAATAAGTGTAGATAGAACTCCTATTTTCCTACAAAATTTTGAATGGGTGAGATTTTTAAAAGTTTTTAAAACAACAGCACACAAAATGGCATGTACGGTACGGTGTATGTACAACCATACCGTCTTTCCCTATCGTAGTTCCCTAATCTTCAATTATGAAATTTGATTAGGCCTTTTAGTTGTAATAAAAATATATAAATCTTTTTTAACCATGATTATCGCGTATGCTAAGGGCAATCCATCCAATGTGTTACCATCGTTCCTCTTAAATACGTTACCATATAATTCCAGTAATCGTCTACACTTACATAATGCGCCGCATCATTGTTCCCGAACAGCACGTGTACACCTTTCGGCCTCAACGCGGGGTGCGCAAGAGTCGCCCTCAGATTGCACAAGTGCGTGTCCCACAGAGTAAGCTTCGGCCCGAACCAGGCCGCTATCAAGGACCCGTCCTGGGATATCGCCACGCCGCCGATCGCCAGCTCCCCCCGGTACACAGACTTCGCGACAATCCTGTCGTCCACCACAGACTTCGTCTTGTGTATATTGATGACATTCCTTATCTGATCGCGCTCGAAGAAGTCGCAAGTCAAGTATTTACGCTCCCCCTTCTCCACCAGACCGAGCATCTCCCCATGTTTGAACTCGTTCAGCAACGGGTTGGACTGGATGTGGGAGACCCCAGATGAGTAGTAGCAGGCCGTGAGACAGGTCCATCTGGACTTCTTCTCGTTCCTGTCGAGTCTCCAGACGCGGAACTTCTGGTCGTTGCCGGATGTCACGCAAAAGTCGCTCTTGTTGCTCAGAGCGATAGAGACGACGTTGAGGCCACCGTGAGACAGGTTCACGCAAGTGTTTAGCTTAAACGGGCAAGTTCTGTCTCGGCAGGAGGACCAGAACTTCAGCTTCTCTTCGGGGTAGATGATGCCGTCGTTCCTGTACTCGGATGTGACTAACCATCTGCCATCGGCGCTGACTGCGGCGCACGTCACTTCGGTCTCCACGGGGAGTATGTTATATCGTTCGCTTGGAATGCTGTTCATTTCTGTTATGTCGATCTGGAGAGTAGCATAGAGTATAGAATTAATTAAAATCCACGAATAGTAGATTATTTGGAGTGATAAGTAAATTTTTGTGAAATGTGAAAAAATATCTCTTATGATTAACGCCATCTAGCGAGCAAGTCCGGAACTAAGATACACACCAGTTTAATACTAACATTATATAAAACCTTGTCCGTTTTGGTGGAGTACAGCTGGAGGAACCCCGTCCGGCCCGGAATGATGAGCGAGTCCGTGGGCTTGAAGTAGATGAGCGTGGAGCCCAGTGAACGATTCACGGACGTCAGCCCCCCGCATTCCAGGATTGTGTTCGTCACGTGCATCTCCAGGTTCGCGAGAACTATCGCTGGTAGTATGAAGAATTCATTGATTTATTGAAAACGTGAACCACACGTTACGATACAGATGGCGTGCGTAGCACATTGGGCTTTGACATTAGATACGCTACTATCTTTAGTCCCCACGAATTCGCCACCCACCGGCCACGCCCGATTAATATAAGGGTAATTTCAAGTTTTAAACAGTTAACAAATAAAATATGTATTACAGGCATGAGCTTTAAATCTATTAATCTCTTTCATTATCTGTTAGATACAGGACTTCCATATTATTTTATCTTACCTATATTTGAAATACATAATATGTTGTTTACGCGAGTAATACAGATTTCAGTAAATGATTTCAACGGTTTAAAACGCGAAGTATATTAATTAGATATCCCAAAAGTCCAGTGACCATGGCTGCTGCAAAGTATCCAAGACGTCGAGCCCGTATTTAAAATAAATTGTAAAATATATTTTGCGATTTAAACAGTTTAAAGTGTTATGTTTTATAACAAGTTTGGTATGATAGATCTTATCTGAACGAACAGAGTAGATCTTTGGTAGAACTACTTTATTTTTCATACTTACAGTTATTTGAAAGAGCAACAGCAATATGGGACCTGCTAGCCGTTATGAACCGAGCGAAGCCGGGCATCCGGGGGATGAACTTCTTCTCATTGGCTTTCTGGGCGAGGTCACTGAAAGTCCATTTCACCAGCACTTTCTCCATGCCACCCGTGATTAAGTAGTTACCTGGAAAATGTAAGTCAATTTTTTTATGTGTTACCTTCAAATATATAGTCTTGCCTTACCAGACAGATATTTAGTAAATTTTTCTCTTTTTTTAAGACAAGACACTTGAATAGAAGTATGACGAAATACCGGAACTCTCTATATAACCCCGTTTAAGTTTACGATGGGCTGCTGATCTATTTTGATGTTGGTCAATTGGAGAATCACAGAAGTTTTATGACTTTTCATATTATGTAGACTGTAATTCTTGATCTGAACAGGGCTTTGGTATCCCTTCCATCTCTTACGCGAGTATTACACATTTAAAAAAATCACTTATGGTTTAAAACGCGTGACCACGGTTGCTTCAAAGCATCCGAACCGTCGGGGCCTGATTAAAGTAATTTCCAAATAAGTTTCGCATTTTGAACCGTTGTTTTATGTAAGTGTTGAAATTATTATTTCAATAACATTTTTATTACCAATTGCAGAGAAGGCGACCGCTAGCAAAGGCAAGAAATGCCAGTGCAAGGGCTCTTGAGCTCTTCGATCGGGGTTATACAAGTCTCCCCGAAGCACCATGGCCCTGCCGATGGCGTCTGTGTAGGCAACCATGCCTCGCCGGTTGGCAGCCACAGATAATATCCTGAATCTTGTGGTGAGGCTGAAATAAACACTTTAACGGTTTTAACCATGTTATATATTACGAGCGACACGGCTGTATCTGATATTAAATACACTTCAGAAAAACTGGCAACGTTAAATATAAAAACCTTCCTCTTAAATCACTCTATCTATTTAGAAACCGGATCAAATTCCGTTGCGTAGTTTTAAAGATTTAAGCGTACGTAGGGACAGAAAAGTGACTTTGTTTCAGACTATGTAGTAAAAAGTGAAGACTAGTGAAGCTAAAATGTTTTAATTGAAAAAATAGCGTATAGTGAAAACGGCCTTTACAAAATACACAATTCAATTCACCATGTCATAGAACAATAATAATGACTGACAATCATATTAGTTGTGCGTCAGAAGTTATTTTAAGTATTTATCGATGAAGATATTGATTATTTTTTCTGACGAGAAGCCGGCTAAGCAGCAGCAAGAGCCTACTGAAGTCCCCTTAATAACTTTGTTCGTGAGATAAACAGCTATTTCAGTCAATTTAGTAATTGGAATATTTTGTTTTACTTTGCAGGTACATAAACTGAAATATTGCAAAATATTAAAAACAGTAAAATAACAAATTGTAACCTTTTAAAGGCCGGTTACTTGTATTTGTTGTTCTTGTCTTTCTCAATTTTAAGTTATTTGTGGAGGATTAATAGACGCCTAAACTATTATTGTTAGATTAAAGTATGTACTTCATATTGTATGAAGCTACTAGAGGCAGAGTGGAATAACAAAAATCATAATTTTAATAAGGAGGAAAAAAAAATAGGCAATTAACTTGGGCAAAAATGAATTTGTACTATTATTTGTCTAAGAATGATGCTAACAGTTTGGGTCCCTGTGCTCTTTGATCAATTTTAAACTATGAAATATAACTCAAGTCATAATATTGCAGTTAGGCTACTCTGCGTCTAGCGGCGTCATATATCGTGGGGAAAACAAGGTAACAATGCAGAAACTTGCTAGGTTCCTACAAAACTGATCCCTGCTTATTGTGCTGATTATAAGGATTAGTAATAAGTAGATCAGATTATACAATACTTAAAAGTAAACTTACACAGCACAGACATCTGGCCGGTCGAGATTTTGTATGTGAACCAGATTTTGACCATTGGAAATCACTGCGAATTCTTCTCCCACTGAAGAGCCAATGGCCACAGAGAGTATATCGTTAAACTTCACACCAATTTCATTGTAATAAGTCACCAACTCTCCTGTTCTGATGGAGTATGATGCTATGTGAAAAGTTTTGCTCATCGGATTGCCAGTAAGCACAAAACATATTCTTTCATTTATAAGATTGAAGGACCATACTTTGCTGCCGTTGGGGATTTGTAGTTGCTGAAAATATAAATATCAAGTATTACATAAACTCAATCCTCTTAAATTTTGTCCTATGTCTAGTTCATTGATGTTTTGCTTCACAGGCAGATATACAATATATTTACTACCTTACCCCACAAACATGTGCCAGAGAAGCAAAGGTTTGTCAAATCTCCTGGTTTGTTGTACACTTTTTAACTACAGAATTAGTAAGGGGTGATAATTTAGTAAATAATTTTGGTGCTTACATCAGACAGCTTTAAATAGATTATTTAAAGAGGAATTATTCTCTTTTCACTAAGTACTAGATGTATGAAATTTAGACAAACAAACTCTTCAGCTTTATACATCGGTATAGATTTTCAATACCTTGGATTGATGTAGTTTTTAGAAGACATACATAAATAGTAACTAAATGAAATTTGCAACCCTGAAATAGTATCATAGAGTACTAACAACTTCTCTGAGGACTGCACCATTTTCCCAAGTCCATGTTGTGACAACGCCTCGATCAGAGCAACCACACAAGTTGTAGTCTTCCTTTTCGGGAAATTCTATGGCAATTAATTCCTTAACTGCAGATTCAGTTTCCAGGGTTCGTGTCCAATCAGCGGTCTTCACGTTATAAACGCGCACCACATTTTCGGCTATTACGAGGACAGATCTGAAATGTAGTTATAAATAGTAAGTACGGGCTGGATCGAAGGTATTTATGATAAACAATGTACGTACTCATCGTCAGGTGAAAAAATAGGGCGTCGATCGACAATACTTCTGCCAGCTTTTCTTTTGCACACATAATTTGTCTGATTACTTGAAAGTTTTACAACCATTTTGTATCTCTCTACATATATTGGCTCTAAGAAATTTACCACATGATCTAACCTCCAATAATTTGTACCACTAATAAACAACAAAACAATATTTTTAAGTTTCAAGCATTGACACTGACAATTTACAATAACGTTTTGACAGATTATATAAGTCTGTGAAAGTTATCGATTGGAATGAAATACCACAGAGAATCATTTTATTTTTAATGTGATTTGTTCGAAAAGTCTTTTTCTAGTTTAATTTATTCTAACATGTCTTAATTTAAGTTTTAAAGTAATTAAAGTGATACGATCTAGTCAGTAGTGTAGCTATAGCAAGAGCCCGGTACAAAAAAATAATCGGGCTCTCATCTGCTTTTCGTGTTCTCTGCCAAAATTATTTAAAGGATCGAGATCAATTAATTTTAAAATTCTAAATTATTTTCTTCTTTCTTTTTCGCTTATCTGTTTTCAAAGATGACTTGCTTAACTTCTAACTAAGGAAGATTATTATTTAACGAAAACATCTTATCGCTTTATGATGCCTGCACCGAGACAAGTATTTAAATGGAAAGAAATGGAATTGCTGATTGACTTTTTGCCGAAAGGACGTTAACTCAACAGCATTGGGTCGTTTCCCAGGAGATCCACTTGAGAATAAAGAAGAATGTGCCACTAAGTGGACCAATGGAAAAGAGTGTATAATATAAACAAACCTAATACATTATTACTTATTTCTAGCTTGCCTTTTTAAAATTTTATTTTTACATTAATAATTTTAGTATTTCATAGTTTAAGGCAAAAACAAAGGCCAAAGCTGCCGAGTTGCAAACATCTGCAAGTATAACTGATGGAGTGCCTAATGAATTAGAACCATTTACAGATATGGAAAGAAGAGTACTAGCAATCATAGGCACCATAGCTATAGAAGGATTATTGCCCAGTGTGGGCACTCCTGTGGGTCTGGTAGATTCTAACAGCGTACTTGGCTAGCATAGCCTCCTAAATTATAGATAGGTACAAGAACAGTTCTCTTTTAAACGTTTTTTTTTATGTGAAACATCTATAGCCGCACGTAAAACCGATTTCTGGCGTGGCGACGCATGCCGTGGCGAGGCGTCGCCACGCTATACGATGGTATATATATACAGTCTATATGCAGTAGTGTGTACGGTGTGGCGGCGCGGTTAATTTTTGTATTTAATGAAAATAAATGTTTATTCAATAAATAGTCATCGTTATCTGGAAAAAATCGTAATATTTTATTTTATCATTATGACATATTTAGTTCCTATCACAATATGTTCTTTTCTGCACATTACTTTTACAAAATAATGGCGATGTTTCACATCTGCCAGGCGTCCCGTGACGGCTCACATTTTTCTTTTTCTTTACGATTATCTGTTTTTAAAGATGAGATTAGAGGGTGTTAAGTGCCGTGGCTCCAGTGCTCCGAGCGCGTGGTGAATGGGGTTGAAACCCTGAATGGTTATGGGCTACGTATAAACAATAAAATGGATGTTCGCGAGTGTTTCCCCAAGACACTAGTAACATAGTCAAAAGCTCATCATTCAAAAAAGGTAGCGTTTCATTCATTGTGTGGTCACGGTGGAATACAGGCATCTGCTATTTATGTCGCGTGCGATTAACTGAGGTTGATATTGATATTTTTACACTTTAAAATGATTTTAGTGCTCCGAAAATAATTTAGTTTCATTATTTCAAAGATTGTTAAAAAAAAATATAATTCAATTAATGGTGAGTAATAGAGATTTATTGCTTACTAGCTGTGGCCGCGACTTTCTCCGCGTAGAATAGTTAGTTCGGTCATCTATATTTGTTTTTGCAAATCTACTCATTTTTATTAATTTTAACTGTTACCTACCTGACGTAGTCCTCTGTGTCCTATCGTATTTGAAGATTAATCCTAATTGTCACGGACATTTTTTAGATCGTTCAAAGCGGATTCGGAAAAATATGTATTACATAATAAATTAATAATACATTTTTTTTGTTGGTTTTTTAAACCGTTTTCTGCAACGAAAACCCTTTAATATGATCTTCGATAACTTCTGAAACATCGGGCCATGTAGATGTTAAAAATAATTTAAACATTATGTTTCACGTTTTAATCGGGTTGATGTTATATTTAAATGGTACGCTGGCAAAACTATAAGACTACTATTTGACTAGTTTACTGTTCTGGCCAGTCGCGAAAACTGTCATCTATCACTGTTTTATCTTCTGAAAACTGTCAATGTCAGTTAAACGACAGCAACTGAGCAGCATGTTTGCGGCATGTTAGACCGAAAAAGTTTATTATTATCCATTATTATTGCAAATTAAACTATAACTAAAAAGACAAAAACAAACTTGGTCTTGGTGAAACTCTTGTACCGTCATCTAGTTCATTAACCATGTCGGGGGATCCAGAAGCTGCTCAAATTCAAGTGCGGTTCTTTACTAAACAAGAACAGTATGTATTTGGGTTCTTTAATCTTTAAATAATCTGAAAATATTAGGGATAGACAACAGACTGACACTTATAATATTTATTGTATATTTCAGATATGCTATCCCAGACAGTCCCCTGGCCATCCAAAGTAATATACAAACAAACGAACTGAGCACATTAGTCAATGGCCTTCTCAAGGAATCGGACTCGTCTATCCAAAAATCCGTGGATTTCGACTTTCTGCTATACGGCGAATTGATTCGTACATCGGTGGCGGAGCATTTGCAAGAGAAGGGTGTTTCAACTGAAGAAACATTGGAGATTGAATACATTGAAAGGTTCCCTGCTCCAAGCCCCCAAGACTGTTTGATGCACGATGATTGGGTGTCGGCTGTTGATACACATGGAAATTGGTATGTTTTGACAAGTCATAACTCTACTTTTACCTATTATTGCTTACCATAGTTAAGTGAGAGAGAAGTCTATAGAAGGATTTTTAAGTGTTTTAATTAAGCAGAGGAGAAGATCCCCTTCTGGCGGAGTTGAAATCTCTTACGGACACTGGTACAGAAATTTGTCAGCCACATGTATAGATAGATTCAGACTAAAGAACTTATGAATTGTGATGTGTTGATGTCTATTTTTCTTCATTCAGTTAGTTAAAACTGAATGAAGATGTATGATAGTGATGACGTGGTTGTTGAATTTGTTGGACCAGCACCAAACAATTCTGTATTCCGGTTTAACACCTGCCCATGTTGTAATTTTTTTTTGTCTAAATATAATTATAAACAGTTAAAGCTATTGCATTTGAACTTAACTACTGGTTTTAATTTATAGGATATTGTCAGGCTGTTACGATAACAGTGTCCACATTTGGAATCACAAAGGACAACATAAACTGGCAATTCCTGGTCACACATCACCCGTAAAGGCTGTAGCATGGGTGACCTTAGACAATGATCAAGGTGTCTTTGTGAGGTAACTCATCACAGTTTTTTTCAATACATGAAAACTTAGTAGTATTTAGATATTCTTTATCTTACTATACCTATTTTTACTATAAGAAAAATTGTAAAAACTATTTAATACCCCTCAAAATTAAGAAAGGATCCATTCTTATTTAATTTTGTCACTACAAAATATTGGTGAGTCTTAAAGCACCTGCTGAGGTCAGGGTTCATACATTTTAATCTATATGTTATGTAAAAATATTGGTATTTATCTAAAATCTAAACATATGTGTGTGTTATTTTAGTGGATCACATGATCAATCAGCCATATTATGGGTGTGGAATGTGTCTGGCAATTCTGTGGAAAGTGTTGTAACATGTCGGAGTCATGAGAAGGGAATCGAGTGTCTGGCGGTGTCTGCTGATGGCAAGCAGTTTGCATCGGGGGCCTGGGACAATAATGTTTGCCTTTGGAGTGCAAGTAATTTTGTTTTGCCTGTAGATTTCCTGTGTTTTATATTAAATAGAAAACTGAATATTAGTTAAGGCCAGAGTAAATAATTTCTGAGCTGAGGTCTGTCCCTTTAACTAGTTTGTAAGAGTTTTTGTTCATTTTCTTACGCCATATTTTTTCTTCTTTAACTGTTTAAAACCCTGTGTTTTGACTTACAACTTTATACTTTTCAGGTCTTTCCGATGAGGATAATGTGCCACCTAAAAAGAAAAGCAAACTTGACCAGGGAAAGTCAAGAGTAGGTTTCTTTAATTTGTTATTTTATTTTTATTACAAAGGATGGACCGCTTTAAATTAAACCAAGATGCACTGTCAACGTATTTTGTGCTAGTAAATGAACCCAGGGAAACATTTTTGATCAGACAGGGCACAAATTTAAATAACTATATGCCTGTAAATAAATAAATTAAAATGTATTTGCCCCATACTCTCTGAAAAACAGGATTTCACTCTCATTTCTCAACAGGAAGCCCTAACGACTTTGAAGGGGCACCGAGAAGCTGTATCCGCTGTGCAGTGGATGGATTTTAACACAATCATATCGAGCAGCTGGGATCATTTACTCAAGATCTGGGATTGTGAACTCAGTGGAATCAAGCAGGAGATTGCAGGTGAATGTTTAAGATTTTATTAGAGATATTGTAGGCCAGACAAGCCCCCAAGATGAAGATATGACAAGCAACCCCATGTCCATGGAAAGTGTTGTACACCAGGCTTATAAAAAATAAACAAGATGTGCTGTTGATCTATAGAGTTTACATAAGCTATACCTTGCACCTGGATTTACACGTTATCTGTGGATGGTGGTAGAATTTTGATAATTTCCAGATGTTATAGACAAATTGATATTTTAGAAACATATTGGTTCTGGTGAGAATAGAACTTACGACAATTAGATTGTTTTTAAAAAGAGGGCCTTTACTTAAGAAACTGTTTTTTTAAATTTATGATTTTTTTAATTTTACGTCACACAATCAAAGAAGCGGTTAGTCTTATGTATACACTCTGATTAACAATTGGATACTTTTTTGTTTGAAGTGTGGTGGTGTCCTTAAATTAAAATAACCCCCCCACAAGAGAAAAAAAAATAAACTCCAGCCGGATCCAATGGGCACTGTAGGTTTGAATCCTGAAGTAATATTTCTTTTAAATTTAAACAGTGTTTTACGTCATCTTACAGGCAACAAGGCTATCCTGGACGTGGCCTGGTCTCCACTGAACAAGAGCATCATCACAGCGTCGGCTGATAGGCACATACGTCTCTACGATCCTAGGTCCTCGGGTAAGCCAGGAAATTGATTCCTTTGTTATTTTGACTAATATGTAGGCACTTAGTAACAGCGCGACCCCGTTAGATGACTTGGTTCGGTTAATTCTGACATGTTATCGAAACATATTGTACTTGCACACGTGTGTGGCTCTGTAGCACGGCCACACACACATATAAATGGCATGTATAAATACCGATGTTATTGGTTAATAAATAATTACAATTAGATTATTAATTAATTTGGGTGTCAAAATGTTACTTATAATTTTTACTCGTAAGTCATTGGTAGTACACATTTGAATAAAACTTCGGCCCTTAGTTAAAATATACTGTACAAATTACACCAATACCTTTTAATAATATAAAATACATTTCGCGTTTTATATTATTAAAAGGGCTAAATAATAAAACTTAAAGGTTTAACACGCTAACTATATTATTGAACTTAACTATGCTTGGGATGTTTTATCGCAGTCGTGGTCGCAGGGGAACCGACGATCGTATCCCTAATGTCGTAGTCAAATATGCTACGCTAGCGCCACCTCTTTGGTCGTAGTTGATCGTTGTTGTGTGTATGTACTTCTCGCTTAAATTATTGACCAAATTATGTGTATTTCATAAAAATAGTAACATAAAATGAAAAAGCTTAGCCTCTTTGAGGAAAAAAATTTTTTTTTTGCCTTCTTAGTATAAGCCCCTTATAAAAACATTTGTGTATCTATTCTATACTACTTGTTCTATTCGTATTTTAAATTCGAAATTTGTTTTCCAATTCCAGACAGCATAGTGAAGACGACGTTCACGTCGCACAGTGGCTGGGTGCAGTCGGTGCGGTGGTCCACCACGCAGGACACGCTGTTCCTTTCCGCGGGGTACGACGCGCAGGTCAAGCTGTGGGACACGAGGAGGTATGGTGATGATAACACACACACGCACATACACATACATACAGACACACACCCACACACACACACATCTTGGACGCGTACTCATTTTCAATTCTTGTTTTATGTACCTCAAGTCAGTAATTAAAAAAAAGAAAGGAGTACGATTTCGTCAGCACTAACCACTGTGCATAGATAAAAAGGCCAAAATGGGTCGACAGCTCATCTTCTTTGGATGGTATATGGTTGGACGCGGGTGTCGTATCATAAAAAAATTTGACACCAAAAAGACGTCGGCCATCAGGTTGCCTTGGATATTAGGAAACCCACAAATTGACGACTTTTTCGTGTGGACGGTGGTTAATAATCCGGAAGGAGTGTCGATATTCATACCACCCATTTCACATCCAGATTTTGGAAGACCAAGTTTGTTGTGTTTCAGAAAACTACAAATTCATTTCAAAGAGTTCGAACCCAATGGGGATCGAACTCACCAACCGTCGATTAGCAATATTCTGCTACCATTAGACCGACGGAGCCTAACAAAACAATATTTAGTAGACAATCCTTTATAAACATTTGTTTTCTTAATAAAACACTTAAACTAATATATTTCGTGTTTTAAACCGTTAATTATATTATGTGTACTCGCGTTTAATACAATACCTAACGGTATTTTTTTCAGTCCAAAGACTACCCTGTACGACCTGACCGGACACGAGGATAAGGTGCTTTGCTGCAATTGGTCGAACCCCGCTCTCCTCATCAGCGGCGCCTGCGACAACACCCTGAGGATATTCAAAGCGAAACACGCCATCAAGCACGCCTGAAGATCGAGGGGCTTTTATAATGGATAAGTATTATATAAACTAATGATATACACTTCTTTTTCTTTCATTTGATTTACATAATAGCTTCATTGGACACGGTAGCTCAAATGGATATGGATGTCGGTTCAAGTCGCGAGTGGCTTACATTTTTCTATTTAAATAACATTTTATTTAATCTTGAATTATCCCAATATTTTAAGATTGGCGTTCTATAAAATATAATTAATTCAATATCTCTATAATTGAACCACACGTTTCTTTCAAAGCTTTATTCTTTTTCACATCATTAAAATTAGTTTGATATGAAATAAAATACGTTACGGGCAGGATTTGAACCGGTATCCACACTGTACCGCGCTGCTGGTCTAACCAACCGGAAACCTTTGGTTATTTTTCATGTACATACATGCTGTAATAATATAAATTGAATATCTATTTAGAACCTTAAGTCGTGGGTGTTAAGGTTAAAATTACATTGCGCAAGATTTGCACGTATCAATGGAAGGAACTCGACGATGTCGTAGGAAACGGTAGCTCAATTGGTCAGCGCTGAACGCTGTGGATGCTGGTTCGAGTCCCGTTCGTCCCGTAAAGGAACTGCCAATAATAAATCCCTTAAATTTTCAAATTATATATGAACCTTTAGTTTAGTTATTTGTATCATTGCTTATCATTGGCTTCGGTCTGTGGTGGAAAAACACCTGTTCGACCTTGGGTATTGATATCAGTATGTTAAGCTTAGGATGCTAGAGGCAGTCGTTGCGTAAAAGTAGATTTGGGTTCGATTCTGCGTGCATAGCAGTCAGTCAGGCAGGATACATAATTTCGACAACTAGTTGTCATATAACAATTGATCAGTAAGGAGTAGTATATGAAACTTGACTTAAGTAGAATGTTGAGATAATAAACTCTTTTAAACGGTTTAAAACGCGATATATATTTTAACTTCAGTATTTGCTGCAAAGAATCCATAACATCGGCTCCTGTTGTTCTTAGTTTTAAATTGAGGAACAAGTTAATATGTTTCGCGTTTTAAACCGTCGAGTGTTCAATCTACACAGTACGGGGGCATTAAAACAAGAGGCGTTCGGTTTTGCTCGTTTTATTTCAATCATTTGCTCTTACAAAATATCGGGTTCGCTGCAAAGGAACGCGACTAGTTCATAGACATGCTTCTTAGTACCATTTCATTAATTCATATATGATCTGGGGTCGCGGGGCGCGGGGCGGGGGGCGGCCCCGGCATGCTCATAGCACTGAAGACACCTCGCAAACGCCTCGTAACAAAATAGACCTAACTCTCCGTCGGCGCCCGCGCAGCGCCCGCGACGCGCCCCTTAAAAATACTCTGTCTTATCGACGATTTCATCTTTTTTTTTACATTTTATCAAAGTTTTCTTCTCGCATTTCGTATTACTAAGCTACCTAACTAAGTTTTAACTAAACTACGCGCTAGACTAGTTTCGCCGGTGGATCACGACGCTTCGTACGCTTCGACGCATTGGACGCTGCGGTATTTATTTTTTATTTGCATCGTTTAACCGTTTACACTTAACCGACTACATAACAAAAGGGAAGCAAACTCTTGAACAGAAACTTACTCGAGCGCTCGCTAGCTTTAGATCTTAGTGCTATGTGCGCGTGCGCCGCGCCGTCGCTCCGAATTCAATTCAATAGACTAACAGCGGGCCGGAGAGACCGCGCGGCGCGCCGCCTTAACCTATCCCTATCCTAACATTTCTTTGCTATTCTAACCTATCTAGGTAAGCCTAAGCTAAACTAAAACGCTCCTTATACTAACAACCCACCTCGCGTTCGAATTTTGGTATCCCTTATTTTTGTGCTCTTCGCGTTATCCCTAACTAACTAACACTTACTTACCCATAATCTCAACGTAAGGTTTTATGTATCACACGTGTCACTGAAGCGAGCGGAGCTAGGAACATCTAAAGAGTTTCGGGCGACCGCGGTCACGTTTGAACGAAGCCGAAGGCACTACCTTACTTATTGCTCTCAATGGAAGCTTCAACCGGTGCTAAGAACGAAACCGAGCGGAACGAAAGACTGGGGAGGGGGGGAGGCGCGTTAGACTGCTTTAAAAATACGACATCGATTTTAAGTTTTAGCGGAAATACCTATCGGAAGACTGCATTAACAGGAAGCCACTGTATATTGTTGACCGCGGATTGCGATCGCTTACATGGGCGTACTCAGCTTCTGCCCGGGAAAGGGGGGGTAGAAACACTTTCAACCTACCTCCAAAAAACAATAACCTAAGTAGCCGTGTATGGAGGCATCACCAGAATAAGCCTGTTTTCTAAGAAAAGTTAAACCTTGGATTTCCAGGGGGTATTCCCTGGGTACGCCCATGACCACTTACCTAAGAACCGCACGATTCGGCCGCAGTTTGCCTCCTCGCGGATCAGTTGCGCGAGCGTCAAAGGCGGTTTCAAATCAGTACGAACGATTTGGCTCGATCGGCTTTTACGCCAGTGTAAAAGCCGTCTGGGGGGGATTTAGAAAGTCTCACTTTTGGCCTTCGTGAGTATCTCGAACTAGCGTGAACAGAATCGAGGGTAGTCAGCGAAATGATAGTCGCCTAATACTGATCAGTGTTCTACTTACAGCGGCGCAGGTCCGAGCCGATAGACGAATAGTATCTCGAGTAGAAAAGTCTAATTTCATTCAAAACCTGCCGTTCGTAGTCAGTTCCCGCGTCGGGTCCAGGTTTTGAACGAAGGGCCGTCGCTCGCCCGGCCAAAAACAGTTTCGTATCAAACATTTAAAGTCTTCAGTCCCGACTCATATAAATATCTCCTACTTATTCGTTTTAGTGATTTGTATACTTTGGTTCTGGTGAAAGTGACGTGCCAAAATAGATTTAACTGCGGCTACAGTAGGCTCTCGTACCCGTCAACAATGTATATACATGTATACATATGCACGTATTATTTATATATATTCAATATAAAAATATCAAATTTCATATAAAGTCATAAAGTGTACCCAAAACCTACGCGACGTTGGGTTCTGCTAGTGGAAGTGCCGGCGCGGGCCCTCAAAAGGAGGGGCGGCGCCCCGAACGAGACTCTCATACAAAATTGTATAGACTTGTATAAATATTCTAAATACCGTTCACCGCTAGTACTAGCGCGCCGGCGCGTGCGCAAGTTTACGGGTCAAAACACGGATCGAGAAATAATCATTTGGAAGTTCCACGGTATACATAGATCAGTCTGCTATCGGGTTTGGCAACATCGGGTCGATGCGTTACAAAAGTCGGGTGAGATGCCTTCGCGTCACCCGTTCGCTACTAGTGTGACTGCACCGGCGTGAGTGGTCCTACTGAACGTAAATAATACTGTGTATTCCATAGATTTAGTACCATTTTCAAAGAAAACACTAAAGCACCATGCCGAAAATATTACAACACAATTCCCACGTGGTGGTCATAACCTCTTTCCGTCTGTTGGGTCCGGTGACCGGGCGGGATGTATTTTTCAAATACACCAGTTTCACGGAAGATTTACAATCTTCGGAATATCTCTAATTAGTTTCCAAGAGTTTTAAACCGTTAAACACTTCTCTACACACGTTAGATTTCTCCTCTGCATATATTTGTATCTGATATGACGTCGGATATTGCTTAGCGCGACGAAAGGGGATAAAATATAAAAACTATAGAATTTCAAATATCCGTTTGCACGCCGCAAGTTCCGCCGTAATTTCTACCTCTCGCGTCTTAAAATACAATATGACACAGAAATAAATAAAATTTTTCAATTTGCAAAATAAATTTAAACTTTTTAAAATTCATTCAATTAAAACACTAAGCTAAAATAAATACCTATCTATCTTAAATAACCGCGTGTTCGAAGTTTCTAAATTTAAAAATTTCCATAAAACAATAATAAAACTATGACGTAAAAACACGTTTAAATTGGAGCTAAGTCTACGCGTGTAATCCACTCTCGCGCCGTCGAAAGACCCCATCGAAACGCCGCAGTTCCGATCGCGAAGCCGAAAGACGAAAGCCGCGCCAGAGACGAAGGCCGCCAGAGACGGAAGCCGCCAGAGACGAAAGTCGCCAGAGACGAAAGCCGCCAGAGACGAAAGTCGCCAGAGACGAAGGCCGCCAGAGACGAAAGTCGCCAGAGACGAAAGTCGCCAGAGACGAAAGTCGCCAGAGACGGAAGCCGTCAAGACGAGCGGTCGAGGCGAGAGAACCGAATTGGATTAGGCTTAAACTAGAGTCGCGATGAAGTCTATAACGGCCGCAAATTAAACTAAAACAAATTAACATCGTAAAGTCACAGTTGCTTTGATTTTTGGCTCGTGTACATGGGTCGTGGCCGCTCCGCGCTTACTTCGGGGGCGGGTAGGGCTGGTAGGCCTCGTCGGGGGACGCGGCGGTGGAGGCGTGCTCGCTCTCCATCGGCATCTGGATGACCGGCGGGGTGGGCCCCGCGAAGTACTGGTACGGGTGCGACGCGAAGTACTGAAAAAACAAACGCCGGTCAGTGGGTCGGCCCGCACCGCGCTAGAGCGTTAAACATCGCATTGGGAACTCACGTAAACTTCGTTTTCCGGCCTTAAGCTGTCCCAGTTTACCTGGAATGCAGAAATCTCTTGTAAGATTCACATTCTACACTTAGACGGCCGTTTTCTGTATAAATCCATCTAAATAATTCTGTGCAGTCCGAGTATCACGACTGGGGATGTTGTTTTCAAGAGAAACCTTAACCTTCCTAAATCCCTCCCCCTCCCTCCTCTTTTAGAACAATCGAAACAGAAGGTAAGTATGAACGAATGTAATACAGGGCAACTCGACTTAACAAATCTGAGGGGAACTTGAGAATATTCGTTATGTCAAGAAATTCTTTGAACTGCGGTTTGTAATGTTGAGGTTGGATCGGTCTAAAATTCGTTATAACGGGGTAAACGCCATTTTAACTTCAATCTTTAACAATAGTGACGAGCAGAATCAAACACAAATGATTGTTTTACGAACAAAGGCGTGTCGAAACATATCGCGACATGAATCACAACTTTAAACTTTGGGAACTTTAAAGGCTTTGAGATAAAATTCGTTAATTAGAGGTATAAATACTTCTTCATAGTTGAAAATCCGTCATACAGAGGTTGTTCGCAAAGAATGTTCGCATTGTAAAGGTCTATTTCATATTGACTCTTTTGGACAATTCAAGGGGATTACGGAGAATTCGTTAAATCGAGGAAGTCGTTATCTTGAGGTGCGTTATATTTGGTCGCGCTGTACTTACATATTGGCTAGGTACAGCATCTATGGGTATATGCGTCGCGTGCGCAGGATGCGGCGCATGGTGCGCGGGGTGCGCCGGCGGAATGAGCGTAGCGTACGGCGCGAGCCAAGCGGCGGGATGCGCGGCGTGGTGGTGATGGTGCAGCTGCGGGTGGAAAGCGGCCACGCCGTACACGCTGGCGCTGCTGCGGTACACTCCGGTGCAATCGCCTCCGGCTCCTCCGGCCACGCCCCCGGCGTACACGCCACTCACGCTCATGGCCTGGTTTAAGTATATCTACTATTATATTAGAAGGTTTGGACAATCGGACAAGTGACTCGCATAGGTCGAATAGGAATATTAGATGGGTGGGTATGGAAATTCCTTAATAAGTTCCTGCTCGGAAGCACGAGCTATTTCAAATTTCTGCAGCTTACACTGTCGCTCGGATGCTTAGCGCACTCAAGGCGCTCCTGGATAGCAACCCTGATGTCGATTTATTTTTTGACAATTATGGAACAATCGTGTCCAATTGTTTAAAATGGTGCGATTCTTCTTTGTCCGTATTGTGCTTTTTTACAATTAATGTAATTGGCTTAGGCCGTTCAAGTTGTAGGAAATAAATAAATATGTTTGAGGTATTATTTCTTTCTTCAAGTTACCCGCAGTCCTTCACTGTTATATACCCGGAGCTATGTTTGTCCCGGGTACTTTTGGTATTAAAAATTGTCGCCTTAGTCCTACTGAGGTACAACTACTTTATAATTTAAAAATCGAAAATAAATTGAAAAAATTTTCGACTCGGGCAGGACTTGAACCGACATCGTCATCGTTCCGTGCTGTTGCTCAACTACAACTACTTTAATTAAAAAATTAGTGCTATCTACAGTCTTTCTATTAAAATAAAAGCTGCAAAGCATCCGAATCGTAGTTACATTAAATTAAAATATTAAAGTGATTCAATTAACTTTGTACTACTTTAGCTGCCTACAGACTTAATCAGTATTTATATCACTTTTTTTATTGTTTTATAAGACACATTTAATTAGAACTACCTTGTACAGTACAATCCATTACTTATGCTGTACCATGTCTGTCTAAGTATTACTTAAACTGTACGATGTCTGCATGTCAACATGCTGTATCTTAAAAAAACCGCGATAGCTAGACAATTAAATCTTGGCCAATTTCATTTTTTTTACTTTCCAAGTTTTAAAATATTGTTGCCAGTACCTGTATGGAGTCGGCGTTATCCCTCCATCCTCGGCCGCTGTCGTTTTGTTTGTTATAAGATGCCTTCTTCTTATTTCCTCCATCAGCGAACTTCACCAGCAACGGTTCTTTGGCGCCCGGTATCGGGTTTCCATTGAACATCTGAAATTTACCAATGTCAATAATGTACTAACCATAAAATATATAAATGGATGTCTAAATAAAACACTTAACAGTTCAAAACGCGGTTATATATTATACTAGCTAAGGCAACGACTTCATTCGCGTAGAATAGTTATTTTGGGTATCAAAAATTGAAATAAAACACTTAAACGGTTCAAAACCCGATATATTAATTAAACTTATTTGAAAATGATTTTTACATTTGATCACGGGCAGACTCGGCGTGGACACGGCTGCTGCAAAGCATCCGAAACGTCGGGCCGAAGTTAAAAATCATTTCCAAATAAGTTTAACTAATATATCGCATTTTAAACCGTTAAAGTGTTTTATTTAAATGTGTACTACTCGCGTAAACTATAGACAGTATCCAAATTTGTTTTTGCAAACTGCCCTAACATACGTCGTTCAATTTCGGCCGTTCTTGCAAGTTTATCTTGGGAGATAGACATTCTGTCGCGGACATTTTTTTTATTGTTTAAAGAAGAATCATTCTCTTATACATATTTTTTGTGAATCTTGAACCGTTTTTGCAGAGTACGCGTCGGAAAAGAACAATTTTCCCCGTTTTTTACCGCATTTTCCGTTGTTTATCGTTCCTATTAGTCACAGCGCATCATTTCATAGTCTTCCTCGATAAATGATCTAACCAACACATTTTTTTTTAAATTAGAACCAGTATTTCCTGACATTAGCGCGTTCAAACAAACCGACAAACTCTTCAGCTTTTTTAAGTATAGATTATAGTAGTCACGACGTGAAACCAAAAAGGGTGTTAAAGAGAGTTTCTTATTTGACAATATTTAAAAATTGTCAATTAAGAAAAAATGTAACGTACGTTTTTGACATTTTAGAATGGTTTGGAAATGTTGTACGAATTTCGTTATCAGTACAAAAATACTGTCATTTAGAATTGAGATCGTACAATGTTTGTTTATCATACAATTGACAATTACTAATAATTAATTTTTGATTAGGTATTTTGTCGTCTAAAGAGACATTATTTTGATAAGATGCTTCGAGATAGATCGAACTTGCTGTACAAGTCAATCGGCTTGTCGTGTTTAGCGGCAAAGTAAATTTAAAAACGGAACGATCTACTCCGCAAGATGGCGACCAAAGCGGTAACTTATTAACGGTTTATTTTAAATTTCGATCTAGCTCGCACCTAGCCGTTAAGAGAAAAGAATACTTAGGCGCGTATAAAACTTTTTATTAGTCGTTCGTCAACTTTGATTTCCACGTATTATTTAAGAAATATTCTGTACAGGCCTTGGCCGCAAGCAGGCACAGATGGACCCACGTTCGTCAATTGAAAATTGTTCGTCTCTCTCTCGTCGACCGGTTTTTTTTAATGATAGAGAAGGACAGACATGTAGGTGATATACACTATCTATACCCTAACCTTACATCTAAACAAGATGCGCTGTCGACCTATTTTCGCTTTGGATATTCGGAAGTCCACAGACTGAAACCGAAACGCGATTAAGCTTCACGGCTTTTTTATCTGTGAACGGTGGTTCGTGGCCCGGACGGAATTTCTTTATTCCTACCGCCCATTTAATATCCAGGTTTTCAGACGAAGTCCAGCATGTTTCAGAAAAAGTAGAATCAGGTTGGACCCCGTGGGGATCGATCCCATGGCCCGTCGGTCATTATAGCTATGCGTTGCTACCATTAGCCCGCCGAAGTAGCCCTCTCTAGTAATATGTATACTATTTTGCCCGGTAAAGAAAAGTGCACGACGACTCTAAAGAAATATTAACTTCAAAAGCGAAGACGATATGACAAAAGCCAAGGTCCCGCAAGATTTCTGGGGAGTGAACGTCGCCAAGAATTTTATTTTCCGTTGGAGATGAGTCTTCGCAAGAATCATGTTTCTCTTTTACGGTATGCGACAAAGAACATATATTTCAGCCTAAAGATTTAGACGAGGGGGTCTTTGGAATACGGCCAAGTGCGAGTGTAAGTCGAGCGGATTGTGTCGTGCGGCGTTACAAACGTTTGAGTCTAGATTAAATTTCTTCCGAATATCCAGAATAAAAAATAATTCTACAGTAAGTATTCTTAAGACATATAATTCTATAGTAGTATAAGTTTTTCACCTTCCATCAAATAAAACACATGCTTATTCTCTATGATTTCACACATCAAAATTTAAACCTAGTTGTGAGCAAAGCATAGACGTATTAGATTACTTAATTACAGGGCAAAACATATCATTAAAATGGGCTGTCAACCTTGTTCGATGGCGTTGAAGTTGCAGCCGGAGCGCCAACAAACAAACATCTTAAAAAAAGTTGAATGTAACTAAAATTGTGCAATATTATAAGTGTTCAAAGTGTCTGTCGTACTAATCGATGATGATGTTGACAATTTTTGCTGGCCGTACCGCCTGGCGATCCGTGTGATCTTTGTGTCTTAAATAATGAATAGGATTCGTTTTCGAGTTAAATAGGGATTGTGTCAATTTAGGAATTGAAATATCTGGTTTTATTTTGCAGGTTGATTTGGTCATAAACATTGCAAAACATTAGTAACATGAAGCTTCTAACGCACAACTAATAGAATTGTAAGTCATTATTATCATTGTCATGTTAAATAACAAATTTGGCGCGCCGGTCGCTAACTTCAGCTCCAGAAACAATTTTGTTGGCTTTCTCTACATTTCCCACAGTTTTTCGCTACTATTAGTGTATAGCCTTCCTCGATAAATGCTCTAACGAACACAAAAATAGTTTTTCAATTCCTACCCATTTCTACTTTCTGAGATTAGCGCGTTCAAACAAACAAACTCTTCAGCTCTATTCGTATAGATATTCCCATATAGACAGTAATTTTATTGTATAGATATCAATAACAATTGTCTATCGTACTTAGTCACCGTACTTACTTGTATGATCTGTTCGCATTTTTCCCTCGACTCCATCCTAGCGAAGCCGACCCCCTTGCTGTGCCCGTGGGTGTCCCTCAGGATCCTCGTGGAGACCACTTGGCCGAACTTGGCTAACAGCTGATCCACGTCGTTCTCCTTGAAGTGCGGCGGCAGGTTAGCCATGTACAAGTTGGTCGGATCCTGTTCTTGCTGCTGTAAAGCGTGAGGAAGTACGTTCAAATGTCTGTTCCAATGTCAAATTTAAAAACGTGTTCCAAATTCAAATTTAAAAACGTTCCAAATTTAAATTTAAATTTTCTGAAAATAGAATCGAGAATAGCTAAGCCCGAACTTCTAGACGCGAAAGCGAACACTGACGTTCTAGTGCTAGTAAGTCGTTGTTAGTTAACGAAATGGGTATATACAGCATAGATTATGAAGCTTGTAAGTCGCATACACTAGTTTAATATTGAAAGCATAGAATACCCAGAGCCCAATAGCGGTACACTCGTTACGCTGAAGCAGACCACAAGAGTTAGGATGAAGTTCTGAAGTTAGAAGCCGTGTTGGCGTGGAAGGATCGTACATACTCACGAAATGGACAAGTCACTTCTGTCTACGACGGTACCGACTATCTCTTCCGATATCACTAAATTAACTGTCGATTAAATACACTTCAAATTTAATAAGGGCGTCGTCGCCGACGGACTCTAGAACTAGATAGATCAATTTGTCTAGATTTATTCGGATAGGCTCCTGCAAGGCACAAGTCTAGCGGCACCAATTTGAAAGGCTTTCTCACAGTAAATACTAAAGCTATGGTGGGGGGCGGTAGGGATCCGGTCGGGATGGGAGTCGGGTCGATTTATTCCAAAATTATGCTCGCTACGTGTATAATATTCATCACTTGAATCTGGATAGTTTTCAAATGCACTTGCTACGAATTTAATTATCAATCATTAACAAGGGATATTGAACCTTAACTGTTTAACGTAAGGTCGATATTTGAATGATTTAGAGTTTGAATAGAATGTGAAGGTTCTCGATGCCGTATGGGTAGAGGGGGGCGCGCGGAAGGAAGAGGAAGAGGCGGTTAGTCTTGATAGTACTTGCATGCATAACGTACACGGTTCAGTCTACGCAGGAACCAGATACCCACTTTCGCCATCTGGGCCTGAACACCTTTGGCCTGTAACCCCTTGACGGCCGCCTCCGCTGACGAGATGCTCTCAAAATCTACAAAACCGTACCCTGCGGAAACACAAACGGAATAACATGACGAGTTTTAAGCTGGCCGGAAGATGCGCGTGAGACGTGGAATGTTTCAGAAAAGTATGTCGGTACAGATGGATTGGTGCCTGAGTGCAAATTGTAATGGTTCGGATGCATGGGCTGTTGGCGTACCCAGCTTCAGCAGGGGGGGCTACGGTGTGGTAATTACACGTTCCTTTCGGTATAGTAAGTCTGTTTAATGATCTTTTATGTAGTCATGAAATAAAAGCAGTTGTAACTTAAATTTCCAATAAAAACTTTTTTGTTTTTTAGGGCATGGAGTTCTCTGGATGGACATTGAAGTACCCCAGCAATAGAAGATTTTATCTAAATGTGCTGTGGACCTCTTTTTGGACATTCGGAAATCCAGAACCGTTTCACCTTCAGACGAGACGCTGGACCCGGTGGGGATCGGACCCACCATCATAAATGAAATATTTGGGCCATTGAACCAGCCCGTTCGCTAGGACATCCCCTACCTCCACTGGGTACGCCCGTGGATCGAATATTAAAAAATGATGATAAAAACGTCAACTAATCACGTGCATAAATCGGTAAAGTATTCTCACCAGACAGATGGTTTATAATGAAGTGTTATGGTATTCTAGAAAATATTAATTCGATATAACTCGACATACATACATACGTTTGTATAGTTCTTATGTTAGGTTACGTCAATGAATTGTGATTACCTTTACATTTATTTGTATTTTTGTCCAGTATTGCTTTCGTTGATATAATGTTGCCATACCTGAAATTGGAGAAAGTTCTTTTAAGTAAATATACCATTAAAAGACAAATTAGAAAAACGTAATATTGTTTCTATTAATTCGATTATTGTTTTAATGTTATTATAATTATAATATGCAGAAGTTTTAAAACTTTGATAACAATAAATTTAGACGCTTTAAAATGCAATGCAATTTTTATTACTTCATAAAAACTACCGTCTCTATGTCAGTAGTACACATTTATTCAATTTATTGTAACTATGGCCCGACGTTTTGATTGCGTAGCGTAGCAGATTTAAATTTGACAATAGGGACACCGTCCATCATCATTTCCTCCAAAACCAGGGCCTCAACAAAGCATACGAAACTATTCGGTCGGATGTTGACGGTTTATAAGTTAAATAATATATTTCACGTTTTAAACCGTCTAATATTTTAGAGTAAAACGAAGACATTGGGAACTTACATTTGGCACATTTGAACGAGGTCCTTATCGGTAGTGTTCTGATTGAGCCCACGAATGTACAGGTTGGTCCGGCTAAGCTGCTCCCCTGACGCGCCCGTGGTGGACGTGGAGGAGGCTGGCGGTGGGGGGGCGGTGCTGAGGCTGGTCGAACGGGTCCCACCCGCCGAATTGGAGGAGGAACTAGAGGCGGTGTTCGCCGGCGACGCGGCGGTTGGAACGCGCGTTCCAGCCGCTCCACAACCGCCCGCCATCCCGATACCGGAGTACTGGAACATCAAGAACCCCGAAATTATACTTTGCACTATCCCAGACCATGAGCCACCCCGCTTTAGAGCTTAGTGTGCGAAAGAAATAGAGGCTTATTTTATTGTTCTTTTATTCACAACTACCTACTCAACAAGTACCCACATTGGCATTCATATAAACCTCTTGACTGATCGGCTCGTAATATAGTGGCGAAAATATAGTAGCAAAGATTACTCGCGCGCCTCTAGCGGCAAAATTGAGAAGCTGTCTAGAAACGACACTCCTTTAGATTTAAGTAGACTAGTGTATAGGTACATGTATGGTTTCGCTTTTAGATCCATATTTTTTGTACATTTCTGCATCTTGAAGCGACAACATTTATTTATAATAATATCTAAATTGTCAACTATCGCATTGTAACTGTAAGTTTTACATATGTGAATAAATAAATAACATAACCAGTATTTAATAAAAGCGGAATGTTGTAATAATAAATATTATTTATTGTTCTAGATTTATTAGATAATCTACTTCTTTCTAATGTATTGTAAGTTAAAATGTATTTTTTCTTCTTGTATTGTATGTATTCTTTCTTGTTTCCAACATGAAAGCCAAATGCTGGAGAAAAATCTATACATCAATTGTTGTGTCTATCAGCAAAAAATACATGTATCTTAGATATGTTTGGTAGGTATAATTTCCTGCGCCGTAAATTGTATCGAAAAATGTCGTTCTTAGATAGCTTCGAAATTTCGACACTTGAGGCGCTTCACGTCGCCAATTAAAAGGTATAAGTTATATTTTAAGAAATTGGGGTTAATATTGAAGGGCATGACAACGTGTTACGAATTTTTGTTTAATTTCGATACTTTGGTAAAAGGCCCATGACGCATCCCGCCAAGGTATGTGGCTTCATGGCTTGACGCTGCATGCTATCTATGCTTTGCTATGCTTCGGCATGCCAGTGGTCCCTGTTATATACAAATAACGATAGGAAATCTACTCTATTATATAATTCTTAAGACTGCGTTGAAAGTAATGATTCTTGGCAGCATTAGTTATTCAGCCATTATGAACCAGGAGGTCGTGGGGCTGTCAGCCGAGATAAAATATGTCACGAAATAGCGCAATTATCATACCATTCAAGTTTTTAAGCTGTTTAACGAACAGCTTTCATGTTCAAGTAGCTGGCAGCTATTGGAGTTGCGTAGATGTCTAATTGTACTTGTTTAAGGAGAAACGAGGTAATTTTGGAATGCCTGGCTCAGTGAGCCTGGTAATGTTGGTAAGTCTGGTAATCTTGATAATCTTGGCAATCTTTATAATCATACTCACCGGTTCGATAATGCTTGCGACATTGTTATTTTGCACCAGATATTTTTGTGCGAAATCAGCCTACTGGTGCATACTGAGTTTTATTATGCTGTCATAACATGTGTGTGGGTTACTGTACTTTATTTTCTCTATACATAAAATAATCTAAATATATAATTGAAAATGATCGTTATTCTCGCAAATCTTAAACAAATAAAAAAATCGCGTTCTTGGATATACAATAGAATACAGAAAGCGTTCTGGCGTGTTAAAATACATTTACGGCTTGAATATTTGCTTTATCTCTACCTACAATGCATCCATACGAATTTTAACAATTTGAATAAATCACTTTTAACGGTTTAAACAGGAACTATTTTTTTTAAACCGTTGAAGGTGTTTTATTTGAATAGGCGTTTTAATATAGTGTAATACAAGAACCGGCCTACTTTTTTTCAATTGAGACTTAATCAAAGACTTTATTGGGAGTATTGTCGACACTCGTCAGTAGAGAGTCAGCTGGGAAATCTTTGAGCAATTCTTTTGCCCACAGCGATCATATTTTCGTTCAAAATGAAAAGAAATATAGGCTGTAGTTCACGCGAGTAACATATTTCAATAAAACACTTGTAACTTTCGCGCGAAATATATTAGTTAGCTTATCTTTCATTTAATTTTACTACGCCACAACGAAACAGAGGGCGCTAGCGTCGCTGTCTTATTTATTAGAACTACGCAACGGATTTTTATGCGCTTTTTATATCGATAAAATGATTCAAGAGGAAGGTTGTTATATACTTACAACGTTTAGTTTTTCTGTAGTGTATTTAGTATTAGCATTGCATCCGAGCGAAGCCGGGGCGGGTAGTTTGAAATAATTTAACTAATATATTTCGCGTTTGCGCGTGAAAATAGTTTTATATTTATCTAAAATTTCCACAGTCATATTTATAGACGACTTGTGTTAAGTAATTCTTCATTTACAATAAATGACATTCTTTTCTGTCAAAAAGATGTTTTCTAATACCTAAGTCCGTATTTGATAAGGGTAAAAAGAAACAACGGACTTGATTGAATCCCTTTGATATGATTCCAACTCAGTATGTAGTTTTGTTAAAAAATCTTCGTTAGAGCTGTAATTGGGGAAGGCTATAGGATAAAAAAACATCGCTGTAACTATTAGGAGCAAAGGAACAACAATAAATGTGGAAAAAAACGAGAAAAATTATTCCTCTCTATGGGCTTCCGAAGCGTACGCATCGGATCAAAAAACATGTATGAAAGAATGATTTCTCTTTAAAGAAGAGATTTTAAAATTAACTTGCAAGAACGACAGGTCGCTGACGAAGCTAGTAAGTTGTAAATTTACCATTTTTACAAATAAATGATGAATTTGAAAAATAAGTCCCACCCTTGCCTATTCTTCTGTCATAAACCGCATCTGTCATTTAATTTCTAGAATAAAACTTAAAGTTCTAGAACTTTCTATCGGACAGGTCCGTCCCGTCCCAGACTCGCTTCGGAATCGAATTTAAAAACTTCACAAATGGAAACTTTCAAACTTGGGTCTCGTCAGTTATACTATTCAATTACTTCTTTAATAGAAGTCCCGCATGCGCAGAGATTGAGCTGGATAGTTAAATAATAATAATAATATAAAACCATTTATTTAAAAGCTCACAAAAACAATGAAATAAGATTAACTTAAGTTAGATTTTCAGTGGCCAAAGCATCCGAAACGTCTGCCCGTAGTCAAAATAATTTTCAAAGAAGTTTAAATAATATATATCGCGTTATAAGCCGTTAATTTTGTTTTAATTTGTATTACTCGCGTAAACTACAGACAGCATTTTCCAACCTATCGATGATGCATACCCTTCGCGCAATGTAATTCATACAGGGCCATCATATGCAGTAACATGTAAAAAAAATTATTAAAGTTCCCGCATAACAAAACTCGGGGGGGAATATTTAAATCGCCCCTAATGAGATCCCGCGGAACAGGTGACTTGGAACACCCCCTGACAAGTAATAATCACTTTGCGAACACCTCTCAAAACTTGTGACGTCTCATTCCGGGAAATATTACGGGAAAATTGGAAGAAGGATGTCTCGCGCCTTCGCCTGTCATTGGTGGCATTAAGAAAAATTCAACGACAGCATATTACAAGTTTGAATTGATTTATTTTGAAGTAACTTTTCGCTTTGCACGAATACGTGGAACTTATGAAATGTTTTTACGATAGTTATCCATTTTACATTTGTCTGATAGTTTACCATCTCCTTTGACAGCCCTTAAATGTGTTGCTTAGCACAGTGGTTGTTTAACTTGATTTGAGCCCTTTATTAATTTTATTTTTAAGTAGGTAGTTGATATTAGCTTATCGCAAATTCAGGGAAATATAATATACTAATATACCTAAATTCTTCAATTTAGGTTGTACTTTCGAGCTTGACTTGTAAAAACATCTATAATGAAGCGGACACAGAATAATGTCCGCACAAGGCCGATAGAGCGGGAAGTTTATTTTAGTTTAAGTTAATTTTCGCCCGAGAACAGCAATTTCGGTCGCACAAACTACAAAAAACTCGAAAAAAAAATGTACAACCAAAGCGGACACAGAAAAATGTCCGCCCAATCCCTAAGCGACTTCACTTGCCGCAAATAGCAACCCTTTTGAGAAGAGTCTTTTGACGGAACCCTTCGACGAAGTCAAAACCGAGTTTAGATTAGAACAAATGAAGTTCAGTGTTTTCGCAGGCCATTAAGCGAGAGCCCTACACAACCTGGCTGAGGGGCGACAGGGCACCGTTTGTACCCGGCCGAGGGCCCGACGAGGACCCTCGAGGCGTTTGAAGGGTTTTATCACCGCTCCCTAAGGGCGCACGCAAACTAAGACTAATTCGTGTGTTAAAACGAGCTTAAGAGTCCTTTTGAGTCGCTACGAGTGTGAAACGCCTTTATTTCTCTTGAACCGACGCGTCTACAAGACTGATGTGGAGCCGGACTATACTTATACAGTAGCCCATTTAACCACGCTTAATACGATTCGTCATCCCGTTTAATACGCCCGAACTGAGCCGAGAGAAATTAAGATCTTTAGAGTTTAGATAATTAGATTTTAGACTCGGGCACAGTAGCGTAGCTAGGTGGACAAGGGCCCCGGTCTACCTAATCCTAAGGGTCAAGAAAGAAACGGGTCCTCACCCCCTCTATTAGCATAGCTTAAATTTAACGTACCTCCAAAATTAAAAATAGCAACAAGAATCATTTTCTTTTACGACCTCATTTGGCTTTGATTGTTATTTAAAACGTTTTGTTAAAGTTTTTCTGTAAAAGCTACGAAACGCGCATAAACACTTTGCGACTGCAACAAAACACTTGTAACGGTTTAAAACGCGTAATATTTAACTGATATCTAATTTAATTTAATTACGGCGCACGTTTCGAATGCTTTGCAACAACCATGGTCCGAAGATGGAGGGTGTCTCTAACGCTAGGCTAAATTACGAATTATCGCGTTTTAAACCGTTAAAACTGTTATACTCGCGTAAATTACACATGGGATTACATAAATTGATTTTAGCCATTCATTGCTACCATTAGACCAAAGAGGTCACAAAACTAGTTATAACAGACAACTTGCGGTTACGACAAACCGCAAGTTGTCTGTGGGAATGTTGATTTTGCAATTGAAGCAACCGCATAGTAAGAAATGATTTCCCTATACTTATACTGGCTGTGCCCGAGACTTCATCCGTGTGACGTAGTTATAGAACTCTAGCAAATAAATAGGTAATGCATTAATTTTTGGTACTACATATTTGTTATCTGATAAGGGCAGACTGAAAATCGCTTTAAGCGAGCCTTGCTGAGTCTCGATGTCTTTTCGCACCAAATTGAAAATTGTCTGTTTTTTTATATTCTTTTAATTGTATTTTTTATTACTTATTTTAATAGTAAGTTTTGTACTTTGTGATATTAAACAAATTATTTATTTATTTTTTTAAATTTGGCCAAACTTGATCACCATATAAGCGGTTCTTGTCTCACTTTGGTTTCTTGAACCGTTTTCACCGATATAGTTTTCCACATTGTTGTGAAATTATGTAGCCTAAAACCTTTCTCGATAAATGGTGTAACACCAATGGAAATTGTTGCGGACGCCTCGGAAACCCATAATGATGAATGATTCCCTCAATAATTTTCACATTTCCCACTGTATCTTCGCTTGTATTAGTCACAGGGCGATGTTTTATAGCCTATATATAGCCTTCCTCGATAAATCGTCTAATCAACAAAAAAAAAATCATTTCGAACTAGTAGTTCCTCAGATCAGCGCGTTCAAACAAACAAACCCTTCAGCTTTATAACATTAGCATAGACTATAAATAGAGTCGGTCACTCACATGAAGGGTTCCGTATCGTTAAACATTTTCATACTTTGTTATTTTAAATAGTTTTAGATAGACAAAATGTTTTTATATAGCACAGCGCGTCTTTAACGTCTATTGATTTGTAAATAAATCACTTAAACGGTTTAAAACGCGATATATTAGTTAAACTTATTTGAAAATAAGTTTAACTTCGGCCCGGCGCTTCGGATGCCTTGCAGCAGCCGCAGAAGCGTTAAAAAGGCTGAAGTTAACAATAATTTTCAAATGAGTTTAACTAATATATCGCGATTTAAACCGTTAAAGTGTTTTATTTCGATGTGTAGTACTCACGTAAACTATAGACAGTGTATATTGATTTTTTTTAATGATAGAGGAGTACAGACAAGCTTGGGGTTCACTTAAAGGTGAATTTCTCCAGCCATATGACATCTACACAAGATGCGTTGTCGACCGTTTTTGGCTTTGGATATTCGGATAGTATTGCAGGATATCTGAACTTTCCAGTTATGGTAGTACCTTGGGAATAGACGAACGAACCAATCGTAATCCCAGTAATCTAAGTACTAAACCCTGTGAGTACGGAACCCTAAAGAGGCCGTTGACCTCTTCTCAACCATTGACCGTACCAATTATCCGACATCTTCCGAAATTCGAGACCTTTTAACCTTATCTTCATTAACCTCTGCATTTTTAAACTTAATATGAACAAAAAATTAAAAATATGGAAATATTTTTTTTATTTTTTGTATAGTATAAAAAATAGGTCGACAGCGCATTTTTATTACATGTTGTATATAATATATGCATATAATAGTGGGGGACACTATTATGTATATTAAAGATGTAAAACATTTGTAACGGTTATAAACGCGATATATATTAGTTTAATTAACTGTCGTAACCTTACTCTCCCGTGACGTCACCAAAATAAACCTTCTAAAACTATAAATAACTCTTCTATAAATAATGACTTGCTCTAAATCTAAAAAACGAATGCTTTACAGCAGCCGTGGCCACGGAGAGACTATAGATGGAGGGTGTCTCTAAAGTCAAAGTAAAAACTGCTACGCTAGCGCCATCTGTTCCATCGTAGTTGGTGTTTGGTTGTAGATAAAATAAGTTTAACATATATGCTTCGTTTTAAACCGTTAAATTGTTTAATTGAAATGTGTACTAGCGTACACTACAGACAGTATTTATATGCGTTTTTAAAACCGTTAAGAACGTTTAATTCCATGAATATATCAGTTTTGTTCGTCGTTTTCGCTGTTTCCAAATTAAGAGTTTATCAGAGCCTTTTATCAGTCAATATCTGAACAGAGCCGATGTAAAGGAGTGAGGAATTGTATCTTCCAGTCCAATCGGCCTTAATACAAACGTTGAGAGCATTGCTGTGACGTCACGCGGGGGGCAGTCGGGGGAAATGGGGGAAATGGGGTGGCGCTTGGCACTCAACAGTTGGTCCCGCTCCCGTCGATACAACGGCGCGTGCGCGCCCACGTCATGTGATTATTATTGTTATTGCCCTATTGCGTTTCAGCGTACTGTCTGCACTTTACGCGAGTACACATTTAAATAAAACACTTTAACGGTTTAAAACGCGAAAATAATTTTGACTACAGACCGGCATTACGCCAAATACCAACTTCGTCGGAACAGATGGCGCTAGCGTAGCAGTTCCTTACTTTGACGTAAGAGACATCCCCCATCTTTAGTCTCACCGTGACCACGGCTGCTGCAAAGCATCCGAAACGTGGGGACGAAGTTATTTTCAAACAAGTTTAACTAAAATATACCTATCGCGTTTTAAACCGTTAAAGTGTTTTATTTAAAAGTTTGTAGATCATGTTAAATCTATTCATATAACCTTTTAGTAACTGACTGACTTAGCGAACGTTGTTTTGACCAAAATTTGTTTACCATAAAACGGATCTTGCGAATTAATCTTAGAAGATAAGATATACTGTCCTGGACATTATTTAAGGTCATTTAAAGAGGAAGGACTCTCTCATGCATATTTGGGTTCTGAAAGTTTTGAGCGTAGATGGACCTACAGAAATTAATAATTTCCCACGTCTTTCCACATTTCCTTTTTCTTTGCTCCTATTGGTCGCAGCCTAAATTTTTATAGCCTAAAGCCCTTCTCGATAAACACTAGAAAAAAAAACAAAAATAATTTATTATTCGAACCCGTAGTTCTAATTAGCGCGTTCAAACAAACAAACTCTTTGCTATAATATCAGTATAGATTATATTTAGTTTATACACGTCGTCCACATTTTAACATACTTTCAACGGTTTGAAATACAAAATATAATGAATTTATTTAAATACACAATATTACTATCACATAAGTCCAAATATATTTGTAAAATAAAACAGCCATTTGAACTCAACGTCGTTGGGCCACCAAAAAAGTGCGTCGATCCAAGTTGAATTAAGTAACGGCTGTTGGGTCAGGCCGGCGTCATTCGGACATTACCATAATTCAACAAAAAACACACACTCCCAAAAAGGGAATTCTTTTTTGGCCCGGATCGCTTATACATGTGTCCAAGATTATGTTAACATATGAAAAAGTCGGGTCGTGGGTTCATTTAATGAGGGGTGCAAAAAATTTCTAAAATCATGTTTTGATGGCATTCGGAAAAACCAAAGTGCAATAAAAGTTCTTTGTTTCTAATGTCCAAAGCCAATATAGGTCGACAGCACAGTTGGAGTATTCGTACGATAGAAGAGGACACCAGCCACATAACAGTTGAACAAGCTGCGCTTTGAGAGAAAGAAAGAAAACATTATAGCTTTATTTATTTTGACTGTCGATTCGGAATTCTACAGACAGAAATCGAAACGCCATTCAATTCTACGCCTCTTTCATTTGTGGACAATGGAATTTTCAATTTTCTTACCAGCCTTTTAATATCCAGATTTCCTGTTTGTAAACACGTTTCCTAGCATTGCGATTACTTGCCTTGAAAAGAAACGATTAGTGAAATGGTCCCAGAAATATGTTCAGGTTTAAAATGAAGGATTGAAAAGTGACGGAAGATAGAAAGTAACTTTCAGTTCGGCAAATTAAACGTAAGTTAACGTTGGGGAAAACCCGAGTTATGCCGTCCCAGGGGGCGAGGGTCCTTCACCTTCCGCCGCGGCAGAAATAAATCTAATTCCCTCGGATGACAGATATCAGCGGGCCTTGTTTATTTATACCGTGGGCCCGACAGGGGTCACATATGTGCGTGCCCCGCCGTATTGTACTAAAATAAACCGTTGCATGACAATAATCGTCCAAAAGGTGGTTACCGATCCACTTCCGTATCCATAATAGTTCCTCACATATTTCAATGTGTTGTAATATTGAAATAAAACAGTTTTAACAGTTTAAAACGAAAAATATATCGGTTCTTATTCAGATATGTCAATAAACGTCAAAAAGGCATCTACCGATCCAATTCCTTATGTAAAAATAGTTCCACACTTAATGCACCATATTGTACTATTCCAATAAAACAATTTTAACGGTTTTAAAGGCAAAATATATCGGTTTTTATTTAAACATATTGCGCCGTGAGGTACTATATAAATAAAACAGTGTTGACGGTTTGAAACGAGAAATACCTATATCGGTTCTTATTCAGAAATGAGAACGTCAAAAAGGCAGCTACCTATTCACTTCCTCGTGCAGGAATAATTACTCACAATTTCAACGGTTTAAACCGAGAAATATATCTGTTTTTATTTAGATATCGAACGTCGAGGTGTTCAATAGGACAGTAACAGAAGTTATCATAAAAAACGCTTATTTCGAATAACCCGATCCCAAAATATGTGGAGTTATCACCGGGATTACTCCATTTGGACACAACAACAGTGAATTAAGCACTTAATGCGCTTCTTGGAGTAAAAGGGATCCTTTCACCAAAAAACCACTCTGTTATGGCATGAGCTCTTGAATAGGGTTGCCAGCCGTAGATTAATAAATCCTTATTATAAAATACTATTAAAAATTATACTTAAAGTATTCTATGTATAACAAATTTTAAGAAAAAAAATCAACGGTTTAAAACGCGAAATATATAAGCGACGTTTTAGTCTTTCAGGTGATACAACAACTTGTAACAGCTGTTACCCACAGTAACAGCTATATTTTGTAGAGATGAGGAGGTTTGCAAAAACAAATTTTGATTGATTTTGAAACGGAGTCGTCGACATAGCTAGTTTACAATAAAAGGGAATGTATGTCTTTTCTTTTTTAGGGTAAAACTGGTGGATTTTATCACATTGTCGTCTTTGTGTCGCTGTATTTAATTTTTTTTTTTTTGCTCTGTGGCAGCCCTAGCAACGATCGTGACGGATTTAACAAGATGACGGTTGTGATTCTCGTGACGGGAGACATATACTAACCATCAATCAATTGTACAAAGATACTTAACAGCCGATGTGAAGTTATTCCCAATCAAACGGGCCACTTATCCTCGGGCAGAGCCACTGTCGACGCTAAAATATTGCCTTTTTTAGGACGGGCAGAGCTCTGTTGGGAGTGTGGGTGGTTCGTTGTTTATTTGTGTTTTAGGCACAATACGAGATATTTGTACGATTCGAATTGACACTTCATAGAATAGTTTTAACAGTTTGAAATTCGAACGATTTTTTTTCGTTAGTGTCGTAAAATTTGTTTCAAGCTAAAATAAATTTTTAATTAATACTATACTCTTTTAAATAAAACACTTTAACGGTTTAAAACGCTATATATTAGTCAAACTTATTTGAAAATGATTTTTAACTTCGGCCCGACGTTTCGGATGCTTTGCCTAACGGAGTTTAACTAATATATCGCGTTTTAAACCGTTAAAGTGTTTTATTTAAATGTGTACTACTCGTGTAAACTATAGACGGTATTTAATACTATACTCTTTTAAAAACATATCGATTTTATGAAATATTTTAGCTCTAGTAGAGTCTACGTAAATAGTTCCGCAGATAGCACAAGTTATAACACGTATCGTTATCAGACACTCGTAAAGATGCGAAAAGTAACAGGTAGATAAAAACTCAGCGGTTCACGGCGAGATAAATTCCAGATTCGTAATAAAACACGTACGAAGCCCGACGTTTTATTGCAAAAGTGATAAGACGAGGGATTCTTTGAATCATTTTGCAATAGAAGACAGACGAGTTCGTTCGAGCCATGCGCTGTCGGCCCATTTTTCTAATGATTAGAGTAGGACAGTCAAGCGTGGAGTTCACTCGATGTTAGGTGATATACCCCAGTTTAATGCAGCGATGCGCTGTTGACTTATTTTGGCTTCAAATGTATTTATTTAAGAAAACAAAAAGTATATAAACTATTTTATGTATCGTTTTGAACCGTTAAAATCGATTTTAATGTGTACTGCTGGCGTAAACTGCAATGTGTGTCATAGTCTTGTTAAAGATCTACGTTACATAAATTTAATATCCGTTGTCAATCCGTTGTCGAAAAAAATGACAGGGACGTGACTCGAACCTGCGACAACAACGAAGCGCACCGTTCTATCAATTGAGCAACAATGTTTTTATTTATCATATGCTTCTATCTATTATGTAATATACAAAGCCAAATAGGTCGACGGCGCATCTTACACAAAAAAAATAATCTATTCCGTATTTTCTTTACAGTTTTTTTTCAGGGTGGTGAAATAAATGGGAGGTTCATTTCATTACAGCAACAACCCCCCCCCCCCCCCAAACCCCCTCAAGATAGTATCTTCCCTACGTTTTTGTAACGAACGTTTAAAGACTCACACGAGTGTGTTGTCTCCCATTCAGCGCGACATCTGGTTTGTGTTACTCGGTAAACTTGGTTTGGGGTGAAATTGCTTCGAACACCGATATTATTAACTGTGCAATGTGAGACCCCATTTCCTACTGTGGGGCATGGGGCGAACACATATCTGTGTCAACCGTGCTGTGTTACTGATCGTTTTTATTTGGTATCTATTGTATATAGTTTACGCAGTAGTTCACGTTTTAATAAACGATTTTTAACGGTTTAAAACGAAAAATATATTTTTGAAACATGTTTCGTGTCCACTGCAAGGGATCCGAAACCTCGGGCCGTGGTTAATAATTTATGAAAAATAAGTAAACTAATACTTTTCGCGTTTTAAACGGATAATTTTTTATGTGTACTCGTGTTAACTACAGACGGTGCTAAATTTACGTGGCAAGGTGAATTCAATCAAGATGAAGACTGTATTTCAAATATATATTTTTTACACTTTTTACCTTAGCTCCAATAATAATATAGAGGAAAACAGATCATATATCGAGGAAGGTATTATTTAGGCTTAAAAACATCAATAGGAGCGAAGGCACAGTGGATTATGTGGGAAGAAGCGGGACATTTATTTTTGATGGCTCCGAAAAGGTTGAACGAAGTGTTTCTCTTTAAATTATCTTTAAAGACATCGTTGAATACGTTACGAAAACGGTCCAAAATATGTATGAAGGAATGATTCCTGTGACTGATCTAAAAAAATGTCCGCGACAGTATGTCTATCTCTTAAGATTAACTTGCAAGAACGACGGGACGGTATAACTTATAAAGATGGAGAGAAGGTATGTAAAAACAAATTTGGATGCCCAAAATCATAATTCTACGCGGACGAAGTCGCTGACACAGCTAGTTTCAAATAAAACAGCGAAAAGAGAAACATGATAGTTAAGGTTTAAATAAAATACTTTAACGGTTTAAAACGCGAAAAATTAGTTAACGTCACGGCTGCTGTAAAGCATCCGAAACGTCGGCCGAAATTAAAAATCATTTTTAAATAAGTTTAACTAATATACCGCGTTTTAAACGGTTAAAGTGTTTTATTTAAATGTGTAATTAGTATAGTTACGCTTAACCCGACGGAAGTGCAAGCTAATAAGGATCTAAGTTAATTAGAACCTAGCAACTAGTTACAGACGAACCGCGCCCCGAAAGTTTCAAGATATCATCAATCATCGGAGATATTGTTTGTTTAATATAATCACAAGAGGTTAGGAACTGATGGGACATTACTGTCTGTAGTTTACGCGATCAGTACACATTTAAATAAAGCACTTTAACGGTTTAAAACGCAATATATATTAGTTGCACTGATTTGAAAATACCAACTTCGACGGAACAGATGGCGCTAGCGTAGCAGTTTTGGCTTTGACGTCAGAGACATCCTCCATCTTTGGTCTCCCCGTGACCACGGCTGTTGTAAAGCATCCAAAACGTCGGGCCGTAGATACGATAATCTTCGGCCTTATAATATTTATATTTTAAACTTCTCTAGCTCGCCTTGATTACAATCGAGTGTGACAAAATTACTTTACTCAGTAATTACTGTAACGTGTCCCGCGTTTCGGATGATTCGCAGTAGCCGTGGTCACAGGGGTAACCCGAGTTCAGTGATCGGGCCGTACTTAAAATAATTTTCATAAGTTTAACTAATATACATCGCGTTTTAAACCGTTAGTGTTTTATTTAAATGATGGGACACTGTCCAATTCTTAAAGTCGCTTAACAATGATTCTCATTATTAAAACTGGGTGTTGTTCGCTATAACTGTCATTACATTGTTACGTGTAGTGTTGTGTAGATGGTGATAGTAATCTTAATCTATACTAATATATGAGGCTGAAGAGTTTGTTTGTATGTTTGAACGGTAATCTAGAAACTATGGTTCGAATTGAAAAAATTTTTGTGGTTAGAGGAAGGTTAAGACATCACTGTGACTAAATAGGGGCGAAAAAACAGCGGGAAATGTGAAAAAAAGGGAAAATATAATCTTTGGTTTAAGTATGTATGAAAAAATTGTCAGCGGCAGTTATATGTTTGTCTTTTGGAGAATGGGACGCGAAAAACGTGGTTAATAGTTATACTTTAAAAGCTGAGGAGGTTTGAAAAAACAAAATTTAACGTCCACAATTCTACGCGGACGAAATCACTAGCATATAGTTTAGCTTAGCATTTTATCTTATGTACGTAGAACATATCTTTCGGATAAAAAGATTTTGCTTATCGACTATTAGGGTTGTCGGGGGGCAAACGGGGAGCTACCCCTCCTGAGAATGCTTATAGTCTTCACTAACGTACGTACCTGGTGCGGGGTGTAGGGGCTGGGTGCCGCCGCGTAGGGCTGCGGCTGCGGCGGCGGGTAGCGGCAGGGCTGCGGCGCGTACGCCGTTGCCCACTGCTGCGTGCCGCCGCGGAACTGCGCGCCCGCGCTCGCCATGCGCCCTGCGCACGCGCCGCCCGCGCCCGCTGCCGCGACCGTCACTGCGCCCGCGCTTACGCCGCTAGACGATCGACAACCGACGCTGCTCTGAAATACAAAAACGACACGTTTCAATTTACATAGTACAATGGAATCTCGATAACTCGAATTTCAGAGGAAAAGCTTAAAGAAACGAGTGAATTTGTTTTCGACTTAACAAGGATTTCGAAATACAAAAGATTTATTTGCTGAAACTTTGACTTGAAAAACGCCTCTTTGAGACCTGAATCCCAGGAGTGGGCATTATCAAAGCGCTTAAGATGGATAGATTACAAAAACAAAGTGTATTTATAAAAAAAAAGTAATTCAAATACTGTCTATAGTTTACGCGAGTAGTACACATTTAAATAAAACACTTTAACGATTTAAAACGCGATATATTAGTTAAACTTATTTGAAAATGATTTTTAGCTTCGGCCCGACGTTTCGGATGCTTTGCAGCAGCCATGGTCAGGGCGGGGAGACTGCTAATATATCGCGTTTTAAACCGTCAAAGTGTATTATTTAAAAGACAGTAATTCAATCTTTACTATCAGATATAATTAAATTAGAAACTAGTAATTATCGTACACATTATATGTAATTTCAATCTTAACAATATTTGATTATAATAGACTCATGCGCATGCCTGGGACGCAGACTCGATTCCTGCATCACCGGTTTGACATTGACATATGGTTAAGATTGGCATCTACGTCTCGACTGCACTGACTTTCGCAAATAACAGCATATAAATAAGCTTATGTGTAATGTGCAGATTGAAATAACAGTTCAATAACTTGGGCTCATTGTAATGGTAGCAATGTGTGGCCAACGATCAACGGGTCGGGGGTTCCAACTAATTTTTCGAGACATATTAGACTTCGTCTGGAAATCTGGATATAAAATGGTAGGAAGGTGAAAAAAGCCGTGAAGTTTCTTTCTATGGATTTCCGAATATCCAAATGCTTGTCTGTTTTTGGCTATTAAAAAAAACTAAGAGGGTGTGGGGATTTGAAAGAATCCGGCCGGTCTCAAAACAAAACAGCGTGCGCTGTTTTGTTTTTTGGACTATAGATGGAAAACATTGATAGGTTAGCTTGTAGGCGTGTGTTAGTCGAATATCGTATTATAGTTCTCTACAAGAATTATGAATAATTCGACACTAATTTTTAAGGCAACCCCGAAACGTAATTATTTGAGTCACGGAATTCGAAAAACCCGCTTACAGCGTTCGGGATCAGTTCTTTGTTGACAATTTTTTTCCGAGTCCCTAAATCGTTCTTATTCTTTGCTACTGTAAAAAATGGTCGACGCAGTAAGACGATAAGCCGACAATCCGCTTAAATTGAGTTTGTGTGGGTGTCCTTATGTAATGAAATTATGAAGCTGTAAGCGTTCTATATTAGTGGTTTATTTTTATTGGAGGTCCGAAAATACTATAACGAAATGCCAACTTGAAGGGGATTTAAAAATGTCCAAGTTATGAATGTGTTAATTATCTTAATAAAACAACGCGTAACTCTAAAAATGTGTTACATTTTAGATTATTAAAAACTACGTTTTGGATACTTCTTAGCCGCCACGGTTACATATAAATGTTGTACTAACGCATGTGAAATGTCGGGTCGTGGTTATGATTTCATTAACTCTTATAGTTCATGTTTTAAACTGTTAAGAAATACTAAAAGTTACACAAATATCTGATAACTAGGTGTGAATACATACTTCATTTTGTCTGAGTCCACATCTTTCCATATAATCTACGTGGACATTGTTAATAAAAACATCTGTTATACAATTGACCCGTTGAAACGTAAAATTTCAACCCATCTTTAATAACTACTTAACTATTTGTTAATCTGTACTCATTTAAACACAAAACCTTAAACATTAACCTTAACAATATGCTTGTGTGATTCATCTAAGACTGAAAATGCACAGATAAACTAGAAACAAAGTATAGATAATACTTGCACGTAACGTGTAAAATTTGCACAGATTATAAACAAGATACAACAAACGAAAGGTATTATAAATAAATAATATTGATTATATGATTATAGAAATTCTAAATTGTTTGTCTTTCAACCCCGAACAATGAGTTCTTTTTGTGGTGTCGTTCACGTCTCGGCTTAATTTGCAAACGCAAGGGCGCTGGACTAATAACCACACCGCCCACGTCACAAAAATGCTTGTTCATTAAGCGACTTCATCTTGTTCTTAATGTGATGGCTTTCCTATTCTGTGTCGTGTGACAACGCTTGATAGTATAATTTATTATTCAATACTGTCTGTAGTTTACTCGAGTAGTACACATTTAAATAAAACACTTAAACGGTTTAAAACGCGATATATTTCAGTTAAACTTGTTTGAAAATTATTTTTAACTACGGCCCGAAGTTTCGGATGCAGTTTTGGAAGCGGTCTCCCCGTGACCACGGCTGCTGCGAAGCTTCCGAAACGTCGGGCAGTAGTTAAATATAATTTTCAAACCAATAAAATATTAATTTAATTTATTATTTTTATTTTGTTTATCGCCCAATGGCAATAAGAAAAAACCCGGTATTTAAAACAGAATTAAACGACTAGTAAAAAAAGTAAAAGACCAAGTCACAACGTTAAACATCTAAAAGTACGGAAGTCGGCGTCTTGATGATTAAAACCAATTATAGCTAATTGCGCTAATAAGGCCAGCAGCAGACTTTCCCATTATATGGGCCAACCATGCATCGTTGCATTCCACAATTGTTTTTCGGATTACATTTGAGACGGATTGTACAGAATTTAATAAGCGTAGCGACGTTAATTAGCTGCTTAGGAGTTGTATCTTACGAAACAGCTGTGAAATAAATTTTGATCTCTTTGGTAGTAACGGGTCGTTTTTTTCGATATTTAACGGGTCTAAACATATCGATTTCTGAATATTAAATGGGTGTTTAGAATGTCGAAATGCCTTCTAGGAAAAATCGCAACGTATTATCGCGTCGGTTGCAGCCCATCTCTTATTAGTTGTTTGTATTTCAGCTACCATCAAGTGGACGCCATCTTTGTCCTACACTACTTAACTAATATAAATAATGATGAGGAATTACGTATTTAAATCAAAAACACTTCTTAACGGTTTAAAATGCGAAATGTATGACTTAATTTTTACAATTTATTATATCTACGGCCCGTCGTTTCTGAAGTTTACCAATTAGAAGGCAACTAATTTATTTCGCGTTTTGAAAGGTTAAAAGTGTTTTAGTAAAATGTGTATTACGGGCGTACATATATAATTTTTTTAATTATAGAGGAGGAAGAAGGCTCGGTGTTCACTTGATGCGCGGAATATAACATCTGGACACGATGCGCTGTCGACCCATTTTGACTTAGGACATTCGGAAATCCACAGACTGAAATCGCGATTTAACTTCACGGCCTCTTTTCATCTGTGGGCGGTGTTTCGTAACCCGGACGGAATTTTCGATATTTCTACCACAATTAAAGTAAATCAGCCTACACTTTTTCTTTTCGGGGCCATCCTTAGTTGTGTCAATGCAAGCGATACCGAAGGAGCTATTGAGAATCAGAAGACATTACATTTGGGATTTAGTCTCAAGTGGAAATGCGGCGACGACGCGACGAGACACAGCAAAATGGCCGCCGGAACGATCTCACAGAACATTCGAGTCCGACCACAGATTATAGAGATGCCTTTGTTGCAATTTATAGATAAACTATTTTTGTGTTATATTAATAAATTATTGTAAGTTTTAGATAAAAATGTTAAAGGATTACACTAAGTACTGTCTGTAGTTTACGCGAGTAGTACACATTTAAATAAATCATTGTAACCGTTTAAAACGCGATATATATCTCCCCGTGACCACGGCTGCTGCAAAGCATCCGAAAGGTCGGGCCACAGTAAAAATAATTTTCAAATAAGTTTAACTAATATATATCACGTTCTAAACCGTTAAAGTGTTTTATTTAAATGTACTTATTGATATATTTTCAAAACACGTATTTAGTTGCTGATTTTGTTCTAATCCGAGTTGCAGCCAGCAGCCGGCGGTTCCGAATCGTGAGCAGCATAGCATTACGCTGGTTAAATTGTGCCCAGGTAAGCAGGGTCATGAAAATGTGTCAAAAACTACTGACTGCTTAGTATTCTCAACGCGATTAATGAAAAGAGGAATATTCAAATTCAAAGGAATTCTTAATTATTTGTAATCTATACTAATATGTAAAGGGGAAGAGTTTGTTTGTTTGGACACGCTAATCTCGGGAACTACTGGTTCGAATTGAAAAAAATATTGTGTGGGAAATGTGGGAAGCACTGGGATAATTCCCCCCCCCCCCCCCCCCCCCCCCCCCCCGCCCCCCCCCCCCCCCCCCCCCCCCAGGAAAAGGGGGGGGGGGGGGAAACCCCCCCCCCCCCCCCCCCCCCGGGGGGGGGGGGGGGGGGCCGAAACCCACCCCCCCCCCCCCCCCCCCCCCCCCGCCCCCCGGGGGGGAAAAAAAAACCCCTCCCTTTAAAAAAAAAAAACCCCCCCCCCCCCCCCCCCCCCCGGGGGGGGGCCCCCCCCCCCCCCCCCCCCCAAAAACCGGGGGGGGGGGGGGCCCGCCCCCCCCCCCCCCCCCCCCGGGCGGCCCCCCCCCCCCCGCCCCCCTCCTTTCCCCGGGGGGGGGGGGGCCCCGGGGGGGGGGCCCCCCCCCCCCCCCCCCCCCGCGGGGGGGGGGGGGGGGGGGCCGCGGCCCGCCCCCCCCCGGGGGGGGCGTCCCCCCCCCCCTCCTCCCCCCCCCCCCCCGCCGGGCGCGGGGCGGGGCCCCCCCCCCCCCCCCGCCCCCGCCCCCCGCCCGCCGCCACCCACGGCGCCGGCGCCCGCCCCCCCCACCCCCCCCGTGTGTTTGTTGTTCCCTTGGGAACACAAAACGAAGGGTCCATTAAAAAAAAAAACTAGGATAATTATTCCGTATGCGCTACGTACATAGTACGCTGAGAAAACGGTTCAGGTTACCTAGAAATATACATGAAAGAATGATTCCTCTTTAAATTATTTAAAAAAAAAAACATCCACGACACTATTTGTCTACCTTTTGAGATAAACACAACAATTTATGAGGCTGAGAAGGTTTGCAAGAGCAAATTTCGAAAATAACTATTCTACGCGAACAAAGTTACTGGCATCATCTAATATTTCTGTTTATTTTCCATTTAACGGTTTAAAACGCGAAATATATTAGTTAAAATAATTTTCAAACAAGTGTATATATGTCTCAAACCGTTGTATATATAACCAACATAAATGCTCTGTAAATTAAATAGAATGTCAACTGCCCCATGCCCCGCAAACTGGACGTTTTAATCTAATCTAAGTATAGCTCTAAAAGCGAGCTTTGAACATAAAATTTTATTTCCCGACTCATTTAAATCGAGATTGAATTGAAATAGACCTTTCTAGACTTTATTTCCGCCACGTACATTTAATGTTGACACTTCAGAGCTGGCCGATGAGATATAGAAGGCTTTACTGCACGGGCTGCAGTGCAGCCGAGCTGAATATTGGGGTTTAACGAATCTCTGAGGAAACACTTCTACGAAAGCCTCGTCTGGTAATCTTTTCGCAAACACATTGTTAACTGTCTTCACTTCTTAGTAAAACTCTTTGCTGTAATGGTAGCATTGTAAGGTCAATAATCAACGCCGGTTCGGTTCCCGTCGGGTCCTGCATGATTCAATTCGTTTGTAATTCTTCTGAAACATGGACTTCTTCTGTATCTGAATATCGAAATTCCGTCTTCACGAATCACCGTTGAGATAAAAGAGGCGTAAAGTTTAATCGCGTTTCGGTATCGGCCCGTGGATTTCGGATTTCCGAATTTCCAAAGCCGAAATAGGCTGACAGCACACCTTTTGTTGAGAAGTTATATGGATAATGGTAATGTAAATGTATCTATGGTAAAGAAGCACAACACCTTAATATACTTTCTGTCCAATAAATTGCACGTTTAATGTAGACGAGAGGAACGTTCATAGAAATATGTCCGTTTGTAAATTTTTGTAGGCGAGTTATTCTAAGTAACAGTTATCTGAAACGTTAAAAATAGATTTCAATAAAACTTTTATTAACGGTTTAAAACTCAGAATGTATTAGTTAATCGAAGTTTTCGACGCTTTACAGCAGCTGTGGCAACAAGGGTGGAATCATCCAGCCGTAGTTACATTAATTGTAACATCGCGTTGTAAACCGTTAAAAGTGTTTTAATAAAATAGACAAAAGGACGACATAATCTATTGTTTTATTAATTGTAGATTGGTCTCGTTTCAACAAGAGCATTTAAAGGTGCTTTTGTGAAACATACATAGCCTATAAATAATAAGGTTAATTTCCCCCCCAACGCCCTTCTGCTTACCCCCCCTTTATTACATTAAAGACTCGTTCTGTCTTGAAAAGGTCTTAATAACCCATCCTTGCGTCCACAATTCAACTCTCTAGACATAACAGAAAAGCTGAAGATCTAATTAGGCTGGAAGTAAAGATCGTAATAGCGTATTGTCTGGACGAGGTCAATCCAAAGCCCGCAAATTGCACGGTGTCTAAGACATTTCATCTATCTAGGGCTGTCAATATCTCCGCGACAATATAAAGTGTCTACTTTGACGAGGTTGAATGGTTTTATTTCAAGATAACAGGCAAACATGAAGTTCAATTGATGGTAGCTGAAAAGCCAAAACATCTAAACGAGATGTGTTGTCGACCTCGAAATCCACAGACTAAAATTGCGATTCAATTTTGTTTTTTCATCTGTGGACGATGGTTTATAAATAAGTTGACTAATAGAAATCGCGTTTCAAACTGTTTAAAAGTGATTTCTCTGGTCTGTGATTTCACCACACGGATTTCCTTAAAATGTGGAAACATCTACTTCCATTAAACAAGGCATCATCAACATCAATTCATAAATTAAACACGAACAAACATAATAGGGAAAAATTACGAATCCAAGTAAAAAAGAGAGAGAAAACAGTTTTTTATTTAAAACATAATTTAAAGACTCAAAATGCAATGCGAGCGATGTTTCAGTGGGTTTAAGATGGCAAAAAAGGACTCGAAAGCAGTGCATGATTGATGCACTTTTTAGATTGCAATGATTTTCAGGCTGCTGAAGTGTGACGTCTGAAAAGAGAACCTGTTAATTAATTAGTCCACTGGATCCCCCCGTGACCACGGCTGCTGCAAAGCATTCGAAACCTATATAATATATTTCGCGTTTAAAACCGTTACTTAAATGTGCACTACTCGCTATAAACAGTATTTGAGACCGGACTTTCTTTGAAATCGGTTAAATAAATATCAAGCGACAACCCTACTTCTACGAACCCCGCAAAGCCAAGAGGAGCGCAGTTGTTCCCGAAATGCCAAATACCGTTCCCGAATCGTTACTCACTCAGCGCTGTAGATTATTCGCAGTTTAATCTATGTTAAACATTTCCTATTTTATAAACACTTTGAAGTTCCGAGGATTCTCCGAGATCGCTCCGCTCATAGGGCTGTCACCGTACACTAAATTCCGATCTCGGAATTGAATATTTCCTATCTTAAATTCTCTCGCTGCTCTCGTTGACATTTAAACAGCACTAGCTGATCCGAAAAACGTCGTTTTATTGGCGATATTAAATGTTGATACAACACTAACAAATAATTGATAATAATTCAATAAAATAAATACACTTTAACGGTTTAAAACGCGAAATACATGAGTTAAACTTATTTACAATTTATTTTAACTAGGGCCCGGATATGTTAACTTTCGGATGCTTTCCAGCAGCCGTGGTCACGGGGAGACTCCTATGTCTGTTCCGACCCAATTAAACTAATATATATCGCATTTTAAACCGTCAAAAGGCTGTTGAAATGTGTACTACTCGCGTAAACTACAGGCAAGGTGTCTTATTCTAAAATAGGTCAACACCACATATGTTATATGGCTGTTATATCACCTCCCATCACCGCGTGTGTGTCGTCTGTCATAATAAAGTAATTGTGATGGGGCAAAAAAGGGAAACAGGTTAATTGCAAGTTATGAAGCATCGATGAACGAATTAAAGGAATTTAAACGCGTGAACAATTAGGAGATTGGAATGAAATGAGCATTGACTTTCATTCGATGAGAGTACGTGATCGGATTAGGGCTGTCACTATTCAATTTTTTTTTTAACGAAACCTTTACTGAATCAAAAATTAAAAAAACGACTCGGGTAGGAGGCCCGTATAAAGAGGTTGTTAGAGGCAGAGTGGCCTAATAACAAAAAACATGATATTCAAGAAGGAGAAAAGTAATGCGCACTTAGGCGAAAATGAATTTGTACAATAATGGTGTAAGAACTATGTTAAGTTTTCGGTCACTATGCTCTTGTAAGTAAACATTTTATTAAAATATAAATAAATCAAGTCATAAAATTGCAGTTAGGCTACTCTGCCTGTAGAGGCTCATATATATATCGGCATATATAAATAAATATAATGCGTTAATTTAAAAATATATAATCGATTTTTATTACATATTTCCATCGTGTGCAAAATATTAAAGTTTTAAAACCTTCATTGAAATGAAAACAACGGCTCTCCCAAAACCTTATTTAAGTACTTTTAGATCAGATCAATTATTGATATCATAAACAACATATAGTCAGTATTTCTACACGTCACTAAAGGTTCTTTGCCAAGCATTGCTAAGTTTAATAAATCTCATAGTAATACCGTTCGAATGTGGTAGTGTATCAACGCTATTGGGTTTGATTCCCACCGGGTCCAGCACGTTTGTAATCAATTTGTAAATCATCTGAAACACATTATTCATCGGAAAGGCCGTATAGTCGCGTTTCGGAATCAATTTGTTGCTTTCTGAAGCCGGGATAAGTCGATAGCGCATCTTATTTAGATCTTAAATTACTGAGGTATTTCACTTTTCATCATTCACCCATGTTTGTTATCCTCCTCTATCATAACAGTTTTATTTTTCACGTTTATATAATGTTGTTCAATCAGCGTCGCACGCGCATATTTGTAGTTTTAAAAGAATATTGTATTTTTGTCAGCCCTATCAGTAACACTAATTACTTGCATTGTAATTGCGTGCTCTGTGAGTATTTGTTTTTACGACAGCGCAAGAAGAAAACCGGTATTCGTACGAGTGTTAATATCGACGATAAGAACCGTGAAACACTTTACATTGTGTCTTTATACGCTTTTTATAAGTGAAGGCTGGAATTTTAAGATTGGGACAAAATTTAAAGGCCTTGCAAGATTAAATACAACTAAGAGCACAGAGAGAAAAAATAAACAGTTTTCACTCTGTTTGTGCCGGCAGAAGTTGAAAAATATTGCTAAATATCGTCTGTAGTTTCCACGAGTAGTACAAATTTAAATAATCATTTTAACGGTTTAAAAATGTGAAGTATATACGTTATCTATTTTTAAACGATCGTCGTATACAACATCGTGCCGTAGTTAAAGTGAATGATTATCTGTAATTTACGCTATTCATACACATTTAACGGTTTAAAACGCGTTTTATATTAGTTAGCGTTAGATCATTTATTTTTTGTTACATCTAAACGTTTATCTTATTGAACAGGCCAGAGTTTTGATCAACTAAGGATAAGTTGGTATACTACGGCGTATCGCGTCATAATTAGAAGTGATCACTGGAGTTTTCAAGAGATCTATAGTAAAGTTGAAGAGTTTGTTCGTTTGAAACGCAAATCTAAGAAACTACTGTATTGAATTAGACTAAATTTTTTTTATTCGATGGAACATTTATCGAGGAAGGCTCTAGGCTATAAAATATGTATCTGTAAGCGACGATGAACAGCATATCCAAAAATTTGTATGAAAGAATTATCTTTCCTTTAGATAACTAAAAAAATATATATCCTTGATGAAATGTGTTTCTTTTAGGATTAAACTGGCAAAAATCCCTTTTTCTAGTAGTGTGATTTCGTCGCAATTCTACCTTGGCAAACGAACGTTTGCCTGATATAATTCGCGATTTCAACCGTTGAAAAGTGTTTTATTTAAGTCTCACTCGCTTGAACAATGAACGATACTGGACGTGTATTTTGATTGAACAAAGAGAGCACTTGTTCAATCAAAGAAGAGATGAGAGGAGATCCTCTCAAAATTGTTCTCTGAAGAATGCGAAGATTTTGGTATTAAGTCAATTTAAGTCTTCGAATTTGAATTTGAATGTTGACGGGCACGTTGGTCTAATGGTAGCTTCTAATCAACTGGTCTAAATGATTAGATATTAAATGGGTGGTAGCAATATCGAAATTCCACATTCACGAACCACCGTCCACAGATGGAAAAACCTTGAGGTTTAGTCGCGTTTCGCTTTCAGTCTGTGGATTTCCGAATATCCAAAGAGAAAATAGGTTAACAGCGCATTATGTTTAGACGCTGTAGGCTGGGGCTGTATCATTAAAAAAAATGAATATTGGAGTCACAACGGTGTCTTGGTCGAATACAAAATGTTTAAATGGATGCATTGTCACAGTGTCATCGAATGTTCGTGTCGGTATGTGTGTCACATTTGCTTTATAGGGTTATCACAAGCAAAATAAGTATGCGAGTGGGAATCCAACACACAACCTTTTAATCGCGCGATTAATTCAAATCTACGGTAGCACAAAATTAGTTAAAATTAAAAATAATGAATATATTTGACGTTTTAAACCGTTAAAATGTAAAAAACACATTTGGATGCCCAAAATGACTATTCTGCAAGAACCTAGCAGCCTCTATATATCGCGTTTTAATCAGTTAAAAGTGTTTTTTTTTTTTTATAAATATCTAATAATTATTTTGTGGCAGCCCTATGTACGTCGAGGAATGCGGCCGCGTCCTTCATAACTGCGCGCCGCTTCATTTGCACACAACTGTACGATCCCTATCCGAGCAGATGGACGGACATTTAATTGCTTCCCAATTCATCATGACGTTTGGACTAGCTGATTCGTGCATGCAAATATATACCTTCCGCTCTTTGTGACTAGGTCTAAATTTGGTAGAATGTACCTGTAACAATGAAATACAATTTCTTGATCAAAGATTTTAATCTAAGCGTAGACCAACTTTTAACGTCGACCGTTAAAGTGGTTAAAAAAACTTAATTAGAAATAAGGTAACTAATATATTCTGCGTTTTAAACCGTTCAAAGTGTTTTATTGAAATGTGCACTTATTTCTAACTTGATAATTTTAATTTTGGTAAACAAACACACATTTCGATAAAAATGTGTTTTGCGAATATCGTGACAGTTTTAATATTTTTTAAATAAACTATAACATAATACAAAAATCGATATATAGCGCCCACATTGATTTACACTAAACACACTTTGAGACACTGGATTGTATATTAAACAAATAAAACTGCCCCAAACCTACTTAATAAAAACCACAATCTGATCCTAAAGTAATAAATAAATGAATTTATAACATAGAGATGCGATGTAAAAGTCAACGATAATAGAAGTTACAAGTCACACTTATACGATCGCTGAAACGTCAAGTTAAATAAACATAAACAATTTAATAAGGCCATCGTAAACGTGATTTTGAATATTGACATCAAAAGGTAATCAATGTTTCTTTATTCCTGTCTCATCTGTGGCAACCACTTCGCTCTATTAAAGGTCATCACTAGTTCTATATGGTTTGAATCTATACTAATATAAAGCTGAAGAGTTTGTTTGTTTAAATGCGCTAATCGCAGTAACTAACTGACTACTGGTGGGTATCGATTCTTGTGTTGCTTAGAGCATTTATCGAGGAAGTATAGTATACACATCGCCCTGTGACTCATACAAGCGAAGATACAGCGAGAAATGTTTGGGACAGTTTGGGAAAATTATTCATCATCATAGGGTTTCCGAGGCGTACGCTGCAAAAATGGTGCAAGATACCTAAAACATGTATAAAAGAATGATTCCTCTTTAATTGATCTAAAAAAAAGGTATGGTTGTTCTCCCCGTGACCACGGCTGCTGCAAAGCATCCGAAACGTCGGGCCGAAGTTAAAAATCATTTTCAAATAAGTTTAACTAATATATCGCGTTTTAAACCGTTAAAGTGTTTTATTTAAAAAATGGTATTATTGACTTGCAAGAACGACGGGAAGAGACCCGACCGACGTCGTGGGTAACAGCTCAAGTTTATAAAGAAAACGAATTTGAATGCCCAATATTCTCGCGGACGAAGTCGCTGGCGCGGCTAGTCGGCCATATTTATTGTTTCTTTTCTCGATTTCATCTGCAGTTCATGCACAGATAATTTATTCTAACATCAGAGATACAATAAAATTTACGCCCCTCGAACGAACAGCTGCGTCTATAATTAAGTCAATTATATCGGAGATTGGGGATTCCGTGTGTGCTGCCACTGATAATGTTGTGTGCCTGCCTTATGACGGATCATCATTACCGTGAGGTCTGCAGTTACCGCAGAGAAATACAACTTTACCAATATATTTCACGTTTTGAAAGATTTAAAATGTTTTATTACCTTGATTCGATGGAAGTCCCAGGAGTTCTATAAACGTATTTGTGAACAAGCATCACTCGCGACTTTGTGTTTGTGTTCATAAAAAAGGAACAAAATAAGTTTAAGTAGTGTTTGTTAGACATGCGCATCGCGGGAATAAAAAAAAACCACTATTATCGGTTTAAAACGTGACATTGTTTGTTACGATAGACAAGGACAGACAAGACAAGTTCACTTGATTGAATGCCATATTAAATAAAACTTCTGAATGTTTAACACGTATTAAAAGATAAATATATAACATGGACGCATAGACAATTTCATTATTATTAAATTATTTACCTATTACCTTTTGCTTCATTTAACCAAAGAAGAAGATAATGCAAATACATTTTGAGAATTCAATTATTCTTAATATGTCATATAGTAGGTAGGTACGTACGATATAAAACTTTATCTTATATCAATAAACAGTTAAGATACCTGGAACTATGTTATAAAGATTTACAATCGAAAATTATTAACACTTACAGAAATAGGGCAAGAATATTTTCGTTCACGATTTTATCGCAACTAATAAATACGTTTTATGACAGAACGCAAACAAAAGTCAAAGTATTTAGTGCCCAATAAAATATTATAAGCCAATAACATAACATTGAGTTGTGACGTTTAATCGCTCGGAGAGTATGAAGTTAGTATAAAGAAGACGCCACAGATTAAGTATATACGCTCCGTTCACAGATGTCAAATGACAGATTATCTATATTATAGGTTATCTATATATTTTTGGGTATCGTGATTTTTCTTATTGCCAGTGGTAAAAAAACATCAATAATTTATATTGGGATTTTAAATGGTAAATCCATCAAATTAAGAATATATCCTGTTTAGTTCTTATAGATGACGTAAATCGCTAAAGCTAAAAAAATTGGTAAAGTTTATTATAGAAAATAACATTATAAATAATTTAAATAAAACACTTTAACGGTTTAAAACATCACGGAGAGACTTCGTGATGTGACGGCTGCTGCAAAGCATCCGAAACATTTTCAAATAAGTTTAACTATATATCGCGTTTTAAACCGTAACAGTGTTTTATTTAAATGTGTACTACTCGCGTAAACTATAGACAGTATTTATAAATAATTTATCTAATATATTTCGTCGTTTAAACCGTTAAAAGTGTTCTAATTAAAGATTAATCTGTGGACAAAAATGGTGAAAATGTATTTTAATAATTTAACTTATTTAACTGCTAATATATTATAATATTTAACAATAACTATTGTCTAAATTATTTATTTCTTTTATTTTATTCTTCATTGCAACACAAGATTATAAGATGCAAATATACACGACGTAAATGACGATAATTATATTGTAAATTGGTCATTCTATGTACGTTACATAGATGTGTAACTATTTTTTATGGCTGAGAAGAAACAAACGTGTCAATTGATGGTACGTGACATACCCCAGCCATATAATTTAAAGATGTGCGTATTTTCGCTTTGGATATTCGGAAATCTGGTTTTCACCGTGACCCGGATGGCATTTCTGTATTCCTACCATCCATTTAATATCCAGATTTCCAGAAAACATGTTTCCGAAAATTTAGGAACGTTGCACCTGGTGGGGAACGAACCCACGACCCGTTGATTATGATAACGTTTCTACCATTAGACCAACGATCCTGTGCTGTTTACTATAGTGCTGTATACTTTACATACGCATAAACGCATCGGAAATAAGACAGAGTGTTTTATCATTCCCCCAGCATGGCCGCCGTATATTCGAATAATTGTATTTTCCACGTTACCGTCTAATATCAAGTTATTTCTATGCGAAACACGTCTAGCCACGAGGCGTTTGCTCAACAGATAAATTTGCATCTTCATAGACCATGTGTAGTTTACGCGAGTGGCACGCATTTAAATAAAACACGTTTAACGGTTTAAAACGTGAAGTATATTATTAAACATGTTAAGTGTAGTTTATTAAACCGTTAAAAGTGTTCTAAAAAAAACCTTTAAAGGTTTTTTAAACTTGTGAACAGTAAACAGTGAGTCTCATTTAAATAAATGAGACTCACTGACGACAACTACAGACAGTAACTAATAAGTTGAATTATAAATTTCGCGTTGTAAACCGTTAAGTGTTTTATTTATATGTGTACTATACGCGTAAACTGCAGACACTAAATAAATTGATTAATATATTTCGCGTTTTAAACCGTTATCACGTGTGCTACTCGCGTAAACTGCAGACAATACAGATAATTTGCTGAACTTTAAATTGGTCCAACAGAAATTTGAGAAAGTTTGCCAAAATAGCTGCATACGATTACAATTTAGGACGGTAACACACCCGCTTTTAAAGGCCATTCATTCCCAATGTGCAATAAAGACGTCGTCTTTGGCCAAAAATGTTTTCGCAGACCAATTGTCTGTACGCATTACTGGAATATATCATTTTTATGATCTTATTTCAGATAAATCAACTAAGTCTTCGTGTTTCAGGCAACAGTTCTAGGTTTGAATCCCGGGCGTTTTGTTTTCGACGATGATGAAAACGTAACGAGCCCGTGGCCTCGCTTACTAACCGGACCAAGCCGTTTTACTTAACTTATTTTAATGACGACCCGGCACTTCGGTTCTTTGCAATAGTTATGGACACGGGATATCTTAATAAAGCGACTTAAATAAAACACTTTTAACGGTTTAAGACGAGAAAAATCGAATATCTTTCGCGTTTCAAACGACGTTCCCTCCGTAACTATGACTGATGCAAAAAGCCGAAACGTCGGGTTGTATTTAGAATAACACGGAGATTAGTTAATTTGTCTATTTCGCGTTTTAAACGGTTAAATATGTTTTATTCAAGTGTGAACTACAGACAGTAGTGAAATTGACAAGCGATTAGCGAAATGACGCAGACTGTGGACTTTGGACGCGTGTGGGCGTTCGATGCGAGATCGATATCGTGCGTCAAACAGTTTCGACCCATTGTGACCCGACCCTTATCGGTTGTAGCGTTTTTACACGCTTATTGTACTTGCTAATCCCGAAATGTGGGGATTATGTCGTTCTGGGCAGCTCTGACGACGTTTTTGTTGAATTATTTGGCTTACAGATGAAAAGCCCGTTGGAACAATAGTAGTAACAACGGATCGCGTTTTCGATTCTCGCTGGGTCCAAAAAATAAGTAAAGATGAAATAACGGAGTTTAACTTCTGAAAAGTGTATATTTTTTACATATCTAAAACACTTTAACGGCTTAAAACGCCATATGTATTAACTTATTTGAAAATTTATTTTAACTGCGACGTTTCGGATGCTTCGCAATAGCGATGGTCACGGGGGGGACTGATGTCTACACAAATTTTATTTATGTAACGCCATCTTGTGCAGTAAATTGTGAAAATTATTAAAGCATACAAATGTTCGTTCATGGATGTACAGGATGTAAGGAATACAAACATTTCGTCCGGGCCACGAACCGCCATCTAGAAATGCTAGTCTCACAAGCTAATAGACCATTTTTTAATTCGTGATCAGTTATAAAAGGCTAAAGTAGAAATGGGTAATACGAAACAGAAGATTTTTAAGACACCAAAACGACCTTTCTTAATTAGTTCAAGAGAACCTAATATTATATAATACTATCTGAGCTGACAAGCGGTAAATACTGCCTGAAGTTTACACTTTAACGGTTTAAAACGCGATACATATTAAAACTTTTTTTGAAAATTTAAAAACTTCATAAGACAAACGTTCTCTGTCAACTGAAGTATTTTGACCAAACTGTAACTACACACGGGTCTTGTGAGTTAATATCAACAGATACACATGTACTGTCACGGACATTTCTTGGCTTCGTGAATACGCCGCGGCAACCCTCAAAGAAGTATAATTTTCCACTGTGTCTACACTCCCATTGGTGGTGATTGTTTTATAGCCTAGAGCTTTCCTCGATAAATAATCTTATCAACACAAAATATTTTTAACAAACTCTTTAGCTATTTAATACAAGTTTAGATGGAGTGAGATTAAATATTGTCTTAAAACAGGAAAATCCACCCCTCAAATGTTACATTTTAAAGACAAATCGTTTTAAAACTTCGCTCCGTCTAGACTAGTAGGTACCCGTCTGTAAACTGTACTTTGTCCCCGTATATTCACCTGTGATCGATTTTTAACTATTCACTACCTCGTTGGGCCAATGGTTGCATCCTGTGTATCACTAAGTATTGTTCGTACTTTAGTGCACATTTAAACAAAACACTTTTAACGGTTCATTCAGCGAAATATAATACTTAACTTTTTATAATTTTAACTACGGCCCGACGTTTCCACGGCTTTCTCAAACCATCCGAAATGTGAGCCGTAGTTAAAAGAAATTGTAAGTAACGTAGTATATTTAGCGTTTTAAACAGTTAAGATCTTATTACTACTTTCGTGACGTTAGTTGTTTAAGCTCACCAACCTACACTGGAGCGGCGTGGTGGGCCTTTATAGGAGACTGTTGTAGTGACTAACTGAATGGTTGAAACATTTATCAAACACTGAATCATTCGTGAATCATACTGCACTTGTTCGTAAACTCGACAGTAAGTAAATTTGTCATTATTACCTATAATTAAAACTTTTAACAGTTTAAAACGCGAAATATATTACTTTAATTATTTACAATTAATATTAATTTCTTTAAGAGTCCCCATGAAGCATACGAAACGACGGACAGTGTTTTGTGCAGTTATAAATAGGTAACTAATATATTTCGCGTTTTAAGCCGTTAACTGTTTTATTTAAATTTGTACCAATCGCGTATACTACAGACAATGCTTTTAACGGTTCAAAACGCGATATATAAGTTATTTTAAATATAAACTGCGGCCCGAAGTATAAGAAGATGAATAATAAATGTCGCGTTTTATACCGTTAAAAGCGTTTTATTTAAAAATGTACTGCTCGTGTTCACTACAGACAATACATTATTATCTTGTTTATAGCCACGTGTCAACGACAGTGACACAAGTTGGGTCTATGGTAAGATGTATATTAATAAATCATAAAGAAATAAATTTAATGACATTTTTTGTCTGATCAATAACTTGCCTGTTAATAAATCACTGAAACAGACACGCGTTTTAAACCGTTAAGTATTAGAATTGGGATGTTAAATGGTTGGTAGGCATCGAAAATTCCACCCGATTCACGAACCCCCGTCGACAGGTGGAAAAGCCGTGAAGTTCACACGCGTTTTTAGTGTGTCTTTTGTCTTTCCGTATAAATAGTGGCAAAATAGGTCAAGACCATTCTGTATACTTATATGGCGAGGTACTTGTCGGTTCTTTTCTATCATAAAAATCCTCTGATAAATATAAAACGAATATTAAACAAGGCAGCTTAAAAGAATTAAGCAGTGAAATTAAAAAGTAATTACGAGGCCGTTATCTAAAATAACAATCGGCGGAATGAAACCGTACAAGACAAGTAGAACAGTGGTTTTTAACGTCGTTATCGCTACGTTAATGTATTTTATTCTTCGTTAAAATTAAAATTATACTTCGTCGATGTTTTAAAATCGATTTATTATTTAGCGACACGCCCTGGCTTCGCTCGACATGATGGTCGTTGTATATAAAAACCTTCGTCTCGAATCGCTTAAAAACCGCATCAAACTCCGATGTTTTAAAGATTTAAGCGTACATAGGGACAGAAAAAGCGACTTTGTTTTATACTATGCAGTGATTAAATACTGTCTATAGTTTACGCGAGTAGTACACATTTAAATAAAACACTTTAACGGTTTAAAACGCGATATATTAGTTAAACTTATTTGAAAATGATTTTTTAACTTCGGCCCGACGTTTCGGATGCTTTGCAGCAGCCGTGGTCACGGGAAAACGTCGGGCCGAAGTTAAAAATCATTTCCAAATAAGTATAACTAATATATCGCATTTTAAACCGTTAAAGTGTTTTATTCATATACAGTGACTGCTCAACAAAACAGTAAAACGTGTGTGCTAGAATGGAATGCAATGGGCAGCCTTATCGCTAGCAGCGATCTCTTCCAGACAACCTAAAATTTAGGAGACAAAAGAATAGAAAGAATTAAATGTGCAAGGTACGCGAAACAAATTAAACAATTAAAATATACAAAACTTACATCAGAATAAGATACGCTGTCCCCCTATTTTGGCTTTGGATAGTCAATAATCCAATGACTGACACCGAAACGCGATTAGGCTGTGCGGCTTTTTTTATATTTCTCTATATATATTCTGTTTTAAATCCAGATATTCCGGTTAAAGTCAGTTCGAGAAAACTACTAAATCCTTACTTATTATTTTATTACTAGCTGCGCCCGCGAGTTCGTCCGCGTGGAATAGTGACTTGGGTTAGAATTTTTAATTATTGAGGCTGTTTATTAATTGATGTAATTGCGGATTTATCGTAGCCAATCTTTGTGGAAGTGCTACTTGCCGCAACTCTCACTCTCATACTCCTACTCTTACTCCCACTTCCACTCCCACTCCTATTCCCAAAAAGCAAAAGATGAAATTTTCATTGTTCTAGCTTCAAAAACCACGAATTTCCATACAAATTTCATCCCCCTTTTCAACCCTTTTCGGCACTAAAAAGTAGCCTATGTCCTTTCTCCGGCTCTAAAATATCTGTGTACCAAATTAAGTTACTTTCGCATTTATAATTTTAGTATTAGGTTAGTTTATGTTAAAAATCAAAATAAAAAATAAGTACAGCACGCATAACCAAAAACAAAATTCGAGAAAAGGCAACACGAGGCATTAAATTTCACTTAACAGTGGGCACAATCATTGCTGTGTTATACAATGTGTTGTGGGTCTATATTTATTCCGTCGGTTGGGGTTACCGGTCACGCGATCTACAACCCCCGTACGGAACGTATCTTTGTAAATCAACCCCAACACTAAACATTTTCTTAAGGGAAATAAAATTTAGACTTTTCATATAAACGCGAAAGCTTTAAAAAACACTTTAACGGTTTAAAACCCGATATAATATTAGTTACATTTTTTTTAAGATTATTTTAATTACGGCCTGACCTTAGCCGGCCGTAGTTAAAATAATTTTCAAATAAGGTTAAACTAATAAATATCGCGTTCTAAACCGTTAAAGTGTTTATTTAAACGTGTACTACTCGCGTAAACTACAGACCGTGAAGAGCTTTGCAAGCTCTCACGGCGACGATATAAATGATATTTTTGGCTTGGATATTCACCTCGTCTGAGTCTAGACTCTAGACCAACGGTGACCCGTTAGGGGCAACAGCCTCTACTAAAACTACCGTAACTACACACTGTGAGCATTATCTATTCAACAAGATTTTTTTCATGTCACCAAGGCGTTTTCATATCTTTTATAAAACAAATTTAACGGTTTGAAACGCGAAATATATTAGTTAGAAGAGGAGACTAAGCGTGACTACCGTAGTTTAAAAAAATAGTTTAATAGATTATTGCACGTTTCAAACCGTCAAACTACTCGAGTAAAACTGTCCGTTCTAGAAATCGTGATTATTAAATAACTTTGTATCAAGCGGTTTAACCTCGTTTAAAACCATGAAATACTCCGCTGCACCTAACAATGGGCACTATAGCCACGCAAAGGCATAGTTAGTAATATTCCGTAAAATTTTACAAAGCTATAAATCAGTATGTTTAAGGTTATACTTTGTTACTTTATTGCGTTCAATTGTCGGTCGTTTACGAAAGAACTGTGTTAAACAAATTTAAACGGTTTGAAACGAATAATATTAATCTATGTCAGTCTGTCAGTCACTAGTCAGCTGTAATGCATCCAAAACGTAGCCATATTTTGATATTAATTATAGAATATCTAATGTATAAAGCTGAAGAGTTTATTTGTTTGTTTGAACGCCCTAATCTCAGAAACTACCGGTTCCCATTGAATTGGTGCCCAAAATAGCTATTATACGCGGACGAAGTCGCGGTCACAGCTAGTATAAGGAATAAAAGGAATGAGTCAAGATACATACATAGTAAGAGGTGTCTACATAAAATTGATTCGTCAATTCGTATGTGCAAAAATGTCTACAAGCGAACTAGGGTGACAGATAGGGTTACCACATATAAAATTTGCCAATTTTATTACAAATATAACTCTTATACAACAGCCGAGCTGTCACCACTCCAATCTAAACTGTATTAAGCTAATATATCACGTTTTAAACTGTTAAAAGTGTTCCCGCGTAAGTGATAGACGAAATTGAATTACCAAATTAATTGTTAATATCGAATAAAATTATTTACAATAAATATGCTACACATAATTATAGGCATTTTGACATCTGTCAATGTCAACACTATAATAGAGTGACACTTCATATACTTCAATTGATAGTATATACCACAGATAGCATTGCAATATTTAAGTAAAACACTTTAACGGTTTAAAAGGCGATAAGTATTTTAAACTATTATTTAAACTACGGCCCGACATTTTGGATGCTTTGCAACAGGCTGTGTGAACTGTGAACTCAGTAAACGTCAGGCACAATTCTCAAAAAGTTTAACTAATATATATCGCGTTTTAAACCGGTAAAGTGTTTTATTTAAATGTGTACTACTTGCGTAACTAAAGACTTACTATTATGATGTAAATCACAATTCTATGCTTATAATGACGTAAATAATGAAAAGATATAGTAATAATTACTATTTACATCTTCAAACATAGTAAATATGAATGCGTCAACGTATAAACGGATAATAAAACTAAGTTGTTCGCATTGTGTACGTCACTATGATGACGTGACGGAACGATAATTCCGATAATTCGAACTCACTTTTAAAAAGGGGGGGGGGGGGGGGGGGGGGGGGGGAAAAGGGGGGGGAAAAAAAGGGGGGCCCCCCCCCCCCAAAAGGGGGGGGGGGGGGGGGCCAAGCCCCCCCCGGGGGCGGGGCGGGGGGGAAAGAAGGGGAGGGGGGGGGGGGGGAAGGGGGGGGGGGGGGGGCCCCCCGGGGGGCCCCCCCCCCGGGGGGGGCCCCCCCCCCCGGGGGGGGGGGGGGGGGGGGGGGGGGGGGGGGGGGGGGGCGGGGGGCGGGGGGGGGGGGGGCGGGGGGGGGGGGGGGGGGGGGGGGCTTTTTTTTTGGGGGGGGGACCCCCCCCCTTGGGGGCGCGGCGCCGGGGGGGGAAATGAAAATAAAAGAAACACACTTTTTTATAAACATGTCCGCATATATTCCAATTCCGGTACTTTTTATGATAGAGAAGGACAAGTACTTGATGGTTCGTGAAATACCCCAGCCACATAACATTTAAACAAGATGCACTGTCGACCTATTTTGGCTTTGGATATCCGGAAACCTACTGATACCGAAATTAAACTTCACTTATGGCTTCTTAATCTGTGGACGGTGGTTCGTGACTTTGGAATTTCGATATTCCCATCCATTTCATATCCAGATTTCCACACCAAGTCCCGAATGTTCAATATTGGACTCGGTAGGGATCGAATCCACGACCAGTTGATTCTTAACCATTGCTACCATTACACCAACGACCCAACTCAAAACTTAACAAAGGGAGGGTAGACTAAGTTTTAATGACTTCAAATCGGTCAGAAAATACTAGAACAAGATGGCCGACAACCCTAGCTATGGGGTTTTGATTGATGACGGCAGAGGGGCGCATTGTGCGAGCCTCCATTGTCCATCATTGTCCGAGCCTGGACGAAACAGGAAATATCTTTTATTCCAACGATTATATCAAACTACCCGCAAATTAGCTCTTTGTATACTAAATGAAATGAAGGGGGGTTTGATTTGATCCCAATAAATATATAATGGGTAGATATATCGATAATCCATGCGGGTCAGGGACCAGTCTTCGGATGAGATCAGTTACATTATATAGCCAAAATAGGCCGACAACATATCTTGTTAGGATGTTATATACCTGGTTCATCATCATTAAGTGAACCACTGTGTCATTTAGAGTAGCTTAGTTAAAATTTTAATTTATACATATTTAATTGTCTAAATACTGTTTGTAGTTTACGGAAGAAGCACACATTTAAGACACATTAACGGTTTTAAACGCGAAATATATTATTTAAACTTGTGTACAAATTATCGGCCCGACTTTCTAACTGTTTTCAGCAGCATGTATAAGATATGAATTTCGCCTTTTAAACCGTCAAAGTAATTAAATATCGTCTAGGTCACTCCAGTACTTTCAACGGTTTAAAATGCGAAATATATTAGTCATCCCACTTCTACGACCATGGCTCTCGCAAAGCATACAAAGTATTGGGTCATAGTTACAAACAACTAACAATCATCGACATATATTTTCGGTTTTAAACCGTTACGTGCTAAAATTTAGTTTCAATTTGAGCACAAAAATCATTACCCTACACAACGAACAGTTATTTATTATTTGTTAGGTCTAGCTAATCTCTCTGTAGGGGGACGCCAGTCTATAAACTAGGGTTTGCCCCCTACTTAGGGCGTGCTTTAACAATTTATGCCTAAGGGAAAGATAATTGTATAGATAATGTTTACGAATAACGTTGGGACGGTAAAATACGAACAATCCAGGGAACAGTTTCTTTTCTAGGGAATTACTGGTAATTTTTTTGATCGCGGCATGTTTTATAGACCAAAGCCTAAAATAATTTTTAATTCGAACCCGTAGTTCTCGAGATTAGCGCGTTCAAACTTTTCGGCTTAATTTATATATTATTGAACAGTAAGTTCAATTTGTTTCAGTCAACACTTGCGTACAGTGGACCAATCGAAGAATTGGATTGGCGAGACGAACCGAAAACAATTCATGGCGAAACACTCGCAATTATTTACGAAGGAAAAACAAACAGCAAATAAATGAAGTGAAAAGAATTTCTCGAGGGGCAACAGTGTCGACGTACACGCTAGACGTCGGGGGTACACTCGCTTGCAACTCGCTCTTCTGGAGACGTTTTAAATATATAGTATTGACTGCAGTTTATGCGAGGATACTGTAAAGAAAACAGGTTTGACGGTTTTAACATATTTATAATTTATTTTAACTACAGCCCGAAGTCCCGTGACCACGATTGCTAAACATCAGAAACGATCAGAAATGTGTATTTATGCATCTGTTTCACAGATCTTTTTATTTAGGAGAAAGCAGTTCTTTAGACCTAGGATTCTAGTGATCCTAGGATCAAATTATATTCAAACTCAAACTCAAACCATTTATTTCACAAGACAGAATAAATAACTTAAATATTAACTATTCCTATCTCAATGCTAGGTATAACACACCGCTACGGAAATATAAGCATCCGATAGATAGCTTCTTGTTTTTAACAATTAGATTTGAACTTTAATTTAACAACTGGTAATGTACAAAAGTAGATAAAATAAATGTACCCATTGAAATATTTTTTTAAATAAATAATTAAAAAATATATATTTTACGGTTTAAAATGCGATATAATTGAGTTCAACTTGTTTGAAAATTATTTTTAACTACGGCCTGACTTTTCAGTTGCTAAAAGACCACGGGGAGTAACAAGTTTAACTAAAATATATCGCGTTTTAAACTGTTAAAGTGTTTTATTTAAATGTGTACTACTTGCGTAAACTACAGACAGTATTTAAATAATTTTTGTTTTGCTTTTCACGCATTCTAATTCAAATTCTATAATATCTTTTTCAACGTGAACATGAAATTTTTAGTCCAATTATTTGTCAGCGAGTGTATAGCAAGAGCGATTCAATCAAGTTAGATTCAGAATTTCGGAGTTCGTTTACCGTGCCGAGTGGAACCGTCAGCGAATGGAGCCAAAGTGGAAAACTCTAATCGTTTTACGCGGTACGCTTAACGTCCAGACCTTGGGCACGATTAAATCTCTCTTCTCCTGCACTCTTGCACCTCTTTCTCATTCATCCAGAATGTTTTCACCGACTAATGACGTTTTTCGCGTGGTAAGCCAGCCAGGGAAAACACTTCATTACCGATCCTTTAAGTTTCTGCGTCTTTTAAATAAAACACTTTCGAACGGTTTAAACGCGAAATGTATTATATTTTTTAACTACCGCCCGAAGCTTTGGATGCTTTACAGCAGCGTTTTAAACTGTTAAAAGTGTTTATTTTTTGAGTCTCTATGAAAACTTGTCTATTTAAAAACGAAAGGAAATTCTCGATAGTCCCCTAAATTGTGAGAAGTGTGCGTTCTCTACATGCGAACAACTATGTCCGTTTGTTAGTCGTAATAAACGGTTAATTCCTGTTAACAGAAAAGTAAATTTATCAAATTTTTATCCGATTCGAAGAGGAGAAACAAGAGTTAAAACAGAAAGCAGAAAAGATGAGAAGATAAAGAAAGAAGATGAACCAGAAAGACTTGTGTTTATTATAGAAGTGGATAGATGACGTTCACTCAATAGAAGGTAAAATAATCCACATAACATATTAACACGATGCGCAGTGGACCTATTTTGGTTTTAGATTTATGACGAATTAGTAGGTGTATTGCATGTTTAAATAAAACAATTTGACGGTTTAAAACCCGATAATTTTGGCTACACTTATTTGAAAATTACTTTAACTACCACGCATCTCCGTGACCACGGCTGCAAAATGCACCCGAAATATCATATAATTTCCAAATAAGTTTAACTAATATATATCGCGTTTTAAACCGTTAAAGTTATTTAAATACTTAATACCCTCTAGTAAATCTACTTATTTCCTCGGTCTTGTATTCGCAAACACTTGCTAATCTCTTGGATCTTCACAGATGTAAATTGTCTTGTGTTCGTTGGAACAGAACAGAACATCGGATTATGAAGAATTAATCTGGCGACAATGTGTGAAATCTCTTTGTCTCTCTGTGAAAGCAGACACATTTATGTATCCGTATTTCGGGTTTTATTTACCAGTTGACCAGACTTTCATTTTTGACTACCTGCGCCCGCGACTTCGTTCGCCATATTATTTAATTTTGCTAATAACCGCCTCAGTTTAATCTGTACTAATATTATAAAGCTGTAGTTTGTTTGTTTAAAAGCGCTAACCTCGGGAACTACTGGTTCGAATTGAATACATATTTACATCTAACCAACATAAGTTAAAGCAGTTATCAAGGAGGGCTTTAGGCTATAAAACATGACGCTTTGACCTATAAGAGGAAATTTTTTTAATCTTTAAGAGATTCCGTTGCGTGCGAGATGAGGTTTGCAAGAACGAATGTTGGTGTACGAAAGATTCGAACCAGCAGTTCCTGAGATTAGCGTGTTTAAACAAACTCTTCGGCTCTATAATATTAGTATAAATTTCGACCTATTTTGGCTTTGGATATCCGGAAGTCTATAATAACGATCAGGCAAATAGTTGAGCTATCCCCGATTAAAATAATTTGATTCACCGGCGCTCTCGGAGATGATATAAATTTAAATAAAACAATAGGAAAACACACTTGGACAAACGCGAGTGGACTCGAAGCGGACAGATGCGTCCCACCATTCCATGCATACTGATATCGTGGGTTATCTATAAACGGATGTGTAGCGGACAAACCTGATCCGACTGAGTCGAGAACCAAATGGACCGCACTTTGCCATTATCGAGGTTGTTAGGTACAGTGAATAAAATCTGGTTGAGATTTTCGTTTTGACAGACTAGTTGTGTCGGCGAATTCGTCCGCGTAGAATAGTTATTTGGGTGGTAACGCGATGTTTAATTGCCTAAAGCTTTCCTTAATAAATGCTCTAACCGACACAAAAATTAGCGAAAAATTAAAAAAAAAAACAATATAAAACTACAACAGGGTTACAGGGTTACAACGCGGAATTAGATGTACGCTTCTCGTACGAGTCCGACTCGCACTTGGCAGGTTTTTAAGGTATAATTAGTATTTATCTGGGTCTATACTAATATTATATAGATGACGAGTTTGTTTGTTTATTTCTCTGTTTGAACGCGTTAATCTGAGAAACAACTGGTTCGAAATCAAGTCGCAGTGTTAGCTAGTGATTTATAACTAAAAACCCACCGTTTATAAGACCCACAATAAAAAAACAATATTGCGGAATCGATCGCCACCACAAAATGTTTATAGAAGCGAACATTCCGGAATGTTCCAATGAAAGTTCCCATTCACCATACAGATTCCAGTTCGTAGAAAAAGCCAGTAGGCGAAAGGGAAACAATTAATCTAAGCATTTCCCGCAATTAGCTCGTAACGGACACACGTTACTTTTGCATCTGTGGTCAATCAGCCCACTTGCTTTGACACTTCCGTCGTCTTTTTTTATGATAGCGGAGCACAGACACGCATGTGGAGTTCATTTGATGGATGGTAAAATACCTCAGCCATATAACACAGACTGAATGAGAAACGGTGCTAAAACATGTTAATGTGTTTTAGCACCGTTTCTCGCGTTTTAATCCGTTAAAGTTTTTTTTTTAAAATTGTACTACTCGTGTAAACTATAGACAGTATTAGTTAGTAGTATCGCGAGTAGTAATTTAACGGTTTAAAACGCGGAATGTTTACTTAAACTAATTTACAATATATTTTAACGGCGTTTAATTTATTTATTATTAAAATATATTTACGTTTCGGATGCCTTGCAGCCGAAACAGCCCAAACATTAAATTCTAAATAAGTTTAATTTATGCATTTCGCGTTTCAAACTTTAATATACATATATATAGTACGTAGCTCAAGACTATGGTTAAGCGCATTGTGTACCCAAAATAGGCCGACAGTGCATCTTGTATAGATATTATATGGCTGTGGTATTTCACCTTCCACCAAGTGAAGCTAATATTTATCTGCCCTCCTCTATCATTTTAAACGGACACAGAATTATGTCCCCACGCTCTGAAGTGAGGAACGGCATTTCACACGACTTCTATAGCTGTAACTTCGATGTAAAATCGATTTGAATACGATAAGTAATGACTCGGCCTTTTGTAGCTGATATCGACTGGGAAAGAGAACAATAAAATATGGTATACTGTCTATAGTTTACGCAAGTAGTACACATTTAAATAAAACACTTTAACGGTTTAAGATATATTAGTTAAACTTATTTGAAAATGATTTTTAACTTCGGCCCGACGTTTCGGATGCTTTGCAGCAGCCGTTGCCACGAAGAGACTGTCTCCTCGGTATATATATCGCGTTTTAAACCGTTAAAATATCTTTAAAAAAAAAACTTAACGTAGAGTACAACATATAAGACGAACACACACAAGATTTTAACTATCTATTTGACATAACCCGTGAATACCAAATATGTGTGGTCGCCGTAGCCCGTATAAGCAGACCGTCTATTCTTCTGCCATGTTCTAAGCTAGATTTGTACGGGCTTTTGTGTTCGATACGCTTTGAGTATTCAAACCGTATTCAAAAGAGTCGCGCGATTTCAAAGAACCTCGCTCGGGTCGCGGCAGCGCGTTCTCTGAAACTGTTCAATTAGCACTTCGCTTGTCACTTGTTTATAAACATCGGAGACGCGAGAATTCCAAACAAAATCCCTCATACGTCGCAAATATTCCATTCGCGGTTACGTATTTGACACGAGAACGAAGCGGTTTGCTTTATCTAGAAGTAGGCAGAACTTAAAATGGAAGGCAGACTTAATTTAATGGTAGTAATGTTCAACGGGCTTAAAAAAAAATTACGACTCGGGCAGGACTTGAACCGGCATTACAGCGTTCCGTTGTTCTTTTTTTTCATAAAATTTCTAACCAATTTATAACGGTTTAAAACGCAAAATATATGAGTTAAACTTGTTTGCCAATAATTTTAACAACGGCCAGTCGTTTCCGATGCTTTGCAGCCGCCACGACACGGGGAGACTGGGTAAGTGTGTACTACTACGGACAGTAATTAATTTGAATTTCTTCTGAAAGTTTAATGAGATACTATATAGAATTAGAGATACCATCCACTTTGATACCACGACGTAAGAGCCGTGAAGTTTAATCGTGTGTCAGTCTGTGCATTTCCGAATATACAAGGTCATAATAGGTCAAATGTTACACGGCTGGGGTATTGCCTACCCTCTATCTCTATCATTAAAAAAAAACTTTTGCCATTGGTGCTACGTACCAAACGCCTTTTGTTTTTTTATTTTACATTTCTTCGACTACCTCTTAAACAAAACATTTGACGGCTCATAAAGAGGATATTATAATATAAGTAACAACCGTAGACCGACGGCATAACGTGCACTCTTACTCTCCGGGTCGATACTAGTGATTTCTTGGAAAAACTGTAAACTGACGACAGACCAAAGACTTTAATCTCGTCTGCTGTCAAGTACAATCATCACGAGACAGTAACCAAACCTCTACACTAATATATAAAGCTGAAGATTTTGTTTGAACGCGCTAGTCTTAAGAACTACTGGTTCGAATTGACGAACTCTTTGTGTATCGAGGAAGGATATAGGCTTAATCATCGTATCGCTCTGCATCTTAAAGGCGGGAAGAAACAGCGGGAAATGTGAAAAAAAAGGAAAAATCGGATAAATGTATTCATCCTTTTGCGTTTCCGTATTCGTTACGTACGCTTTGAAAACAGTTCACCTAAAAAATATGTATGAAAGAATTATTCCGCTTTTAAGGACCTACAAAAAATGCCCGCAGCACTATATGACCATCTGTAAAGATTGCCTTGCAAGAACGACGTTAACCAGACGACGTCGGGTAAGCTTAAATATATAGAGTTAAACAGAAGGATTGCAAAAACCAAAATATTCTACGCGGGTGAAGTCGCTGACACGGCTAGTCGTCAGTGGAATACAACAGTGTCTCTTTCCAAATCCATCGAAATACCCGACGCTTTTGTTCCCAAGTCTAGGCAAGATTAATTACTTGAAGGATGTTTGATAATTTCTTGCGAATTTCGTGCGCGCAGTGCCTTCTGAATATTCATCGACACCCGGCCAGCGCTGTTTATTGGACATCTGGTGGCTAATATTCCCGACGACACTTCCAGTTTAATTTACACAACATGGCTAAGGTCTAGCTGCGTGTACAATGTGGGTAGTTAAAGAATATTATATGAAATATGTTTGTTATCGGTCAAATTCAAAAGGCAAATAGCTTATGTAATTTACTGTACTGAATGTGGGTAGTTTTTTAAATCTCACATGAAATACGCACTTTTTTATTTATTTTAACGAATTCATATTTTCCCGTTTTAACCTATGTCACTCGTATATAAGTTAGAATACTTTTTTGACAGAGGACGACAGACAAGCATGACGTTCACTTATAGCCATATAACATCTCAAAACGATGCGCCGTTTACCTATTTTGTGGTCGATTTTCAGAAATCCAGGAAATGTAACCACGACACGATTAAACTTGCCATCTTTTTCATTTGACGGTGGTTCGTGTCCCGGGTGGAATTTCGATATTCCTAACGGGTGTTATATGGGTATGTAATATACATACTTAAATACAGACAGTATGTTGTATGTTGCCAACTAATATTGCAAGTTCACGTCATTCTATACATAGAACAGCTTATTAGGCGTGTAATGGCTCGGAGGCGCCAACGCACTACAAACAAAGGAACGACAGCACATTCATTTTACCAGACAGTTCTAAAATGATATTTTACAGTCTCAGATAAAGATTACAATTGTCTGTAGCTTACGCTAGTAAATAAAGCCTGGTTAACGGATTGAAACTGCAACTATTTCTGCTTTAAAATTTGATTTGATTTTGTTCTTCTTAAATATGGGCTGTAGTTTTCGCCGGTGGTATACAAATAAACAAAACAATTTAACGGTTTAAAACGTGATATATTATGGACGTTACGAAAGCTTTGCCGCCGTGGTCACGAGGACAGTAAAGATAGACGGTGTCTCTAATGTCTAAGTAAAAAACGCTAGCGTCGCAGTTTTAACTTTGTTTAAAGCCGTTAAAGTGTTTTATTTAGAATAATTCTTACAGTCTCAAGTACCGTATATATATCGCGTTCTAAACCGTTAAAGTATTTCATTTAAATGCGTACAACTCGCGTAAACTACGACAGCCGTAACGTTTTAAATGTGGCGCTGAGCAACCCGTTCTATCAGCGCGCATTAGTGCTTCCACATTTTATATTTTCCTTTGTGTTCCGTAATGGCTCCTTTGTACTCGCTGAAATTAATTTTAACCCGTGCCAACATTAATAACACTCGCTAATAAGGATTCTTTCTTTGCGTTACTAACGCAGTGGAATGACAAGCGTCTCTACATTTGTCTAATTAAAAATCTTTACGCGAATACTACCTGTCTGTACCGCTAGTGTTTTCTCATTATCTATACTAATATATAAAGCTGAATAGTTTGTTTGTTTGAATGCGCTAATCTCAAGAACTACGAGTTCGAATTGAAAAATTCTTTTGTGTTGGTTAGAACATTTATCGAGGAAGGCTAGAAGCGTAGATACAGCGGGAAATGTGAACAAAACGAGGGGAAAATTTCATCTCTGTGGGTTTCGAAAAAATGTGTATGAAGGAAAAAGTTCCTCTTTAAATGATGTACAAAAAAATGTCTCCAACACTATATGTCTTTCTTTTAAAATTAACTTGCAAGAACGACGGGACGCGATCGATATCTTTGGCAGCTTAAATTTATAAAGATGAGCTTTGCAAAAACAAATTTGAAAGCCCAAAACAACTATTCTACGCGGACGAAGTCGCTGGCACAGCTAGTATAAAATAAAAATGTTATTTTCAATTGTGGTTTTAGTACCTCCTTCTAATTAAAAAAATATTAACGGTTGACAAAGTTCAGAGGAACACGGATAATAATTTAACAATATAGATTGGTTTTCCTATATTGTAAAAACTTATAAGAATATAAGAAATAATTCTGTCCATAAGAATAGTCTATTGGCAATTCTACTCTATTCTACAGATGCAACTCAGCCGAACATCCGACCTTTTTCATTGAATAACTCGCTTTTCATCTACTGTCTGTAGTTACGCGAGGAGTACACATTTAAATAAAACACTTTAACGGTTTAATACGCGATATATTAGCTAAACTTATTTTTAACTTCGGCCCGTATTTTGGATGCTTAGTTTATTTTATATAAAGCCCGTTTTAAACCGTTAAAGTGTTTTATTTCAATCGCTGTTCATCTGTTTCACCCCACTTGCTTATTGCGGGGCGTAGGCATTTTAGCGTCTATAAATTTTACGCGTGTTCACAACGGCGCAATAAAATGTTGCAATAATTCTTAAACCTGCTTTCTTTTAAAGGAAATGTTTTATAAGAGAGATAAGTAGAACTAAACAATACAATATCAAAGTCAAAAATAATTTACTAAGGGAGGACATTAAATTTAAGGGATTCGAGTAGAATAATTATAAAGGGAAAAATAGAAGAAACGAGAAGAACTGGCAAGAAACTCGCCGCCACTCCTTTTATCGCCCTCATATACTGATTGTAGTTTACGCGAGTATTACACATTTAATCACCTACGGTTCTAAACGCGAAATATATGAGTTACCAATAGGAGAGACGAAACAGTGGGAAGTGTGGAAGACCCGGGGAAAAAATATTCATCTTTGTAAACCCCATTGCAAGGTTCAAGATACCTACAAAAAGATGTATAAAATAATGATTCCTTCCCTGTCTATCTTTTAAGATCAACTCGCAATGACGACGAGACGCGGACACTGTCGTGGCCAACAGAGGGTAAACGGAGAAGAGGTTTGCAAAAACAAATGTTGACGCCCAAAATAACTATTCTACGCGGGCCCAGCTCGAATAGCTTAGACTTTAGAGTATGTTTAATCTATACTAATATTATTATATTGTAAATGCGAAAGTCTGTCTGTCTGTCTGTCCAGCTTCAACTCCGAAACTACTGAACTGAACCACTTTTAAATGTCAAAACAGCGTTGATAGGGGTTGAAAAGGGGGATAAAAGTATGTATGGAAATTCGAGGTTTTTGAAGCTAGAACAATGAAAATTTCTTTTTTGTCTTTTTGGGAATAGGAGTGGTAGTGAGTGTAGGAATGTGAGTGTGAGAGCGAGTTAGAGTAGGAGTGACGTGAGGTGAGAGTGTTACGGCAAAGTAGCACTTACAACATAGATTGGCTGCCATAAATGCGCCCTCACAAAAATCATAAACAGACAAAATAATTAAAAATTCTACCCCAAGTCACTTTATCCACGCGAACGAAGTCGTGGGCACAGCTAGTACATTATATATATAGAGTTGTGTGTCAGTTTGTCCTTGTTGCACGCTTGAACAGACAAACCAATCGACATTTTTATTTGCATATCGATTTGCGTCACGGTTGATAACTTAAGTATTATTATATCCTAACTAAAACTTTGAATTGTATCAACGAACTAGCTGTGTCAGCGACTTCATTCGCGTAAAAAGGTCATTTTGGGCTTTGGGACATCGTTATCCCACTTGCAAGTTAATCTTCCAAGGTAGACATATAGTGTCGCGGACATTTTTTTAGAATCATTTAAAAGAAATCATTATTTCATATATATTTTTTGCGTATCATAAACCGTTTTTCACAGCGTACGCATCGGAAACCCACAGAAATTAAAATTTCCCTCGTTTTTTTCACATTTCCCGCTACTTCTTCGCTATTAGTCACAGCGCGATATTTTATAGCCTTCCTCGATAAATGTTTTAACTAACAGAAAGATAATTTTTTAATTCGAACCACTAGTTCTTAAGATGAGCCTGTACAAACAAACAAAAAAACTCCACAACTTTATATATAAGTATAGATATATATTTGTCTATGTAATTTCTGATAAAGGGATGACTATGTAATCTGCACTATACAACATTTAACATTCTAACAGGTTTGATGTTGATTTATATGGTTTTTGTTTAACGTTTGATTAAGTTAGCTTAAAAAGGAAATATATTAAATTGTGCAAGGTATTTTTAAATTAAAAATGCGTTCTGTATATAAATAATAAATATTACACGATTAACTATTGACAAGTAAAATCCCTTTATGACACTTGGCACGTTTGTTATATACAATTTAGTTGATCAGACCTGTCATACAACGTTTTTAACAGTTTAAAACACAGGATATATTAGTCAACGAACACTTCTAGTACTTACGTTATACATAAATAAAAAACATCTTATTATAACATCGAGAAGTTCAGAAAGTCAACTAAAATATTTCGTGTTTTAAACCGTTAAATGTGTTTTAATGTACACTGAGCTAGAGACAAACGGTTATTCAATAGACCGTAAGGTAAGCACAGTAACTCGTTTGAAAGGAGGAAAACGCATAACTACGAAAGTACAATTATAAACGAATTATTGCATTCAGAATTGCCATTTTAATATTTCGACTAGCTGTGTCCGCGACTTCGTCCGTACTGAATAGTTATTTTGGACATTAACTTTGCTTTTGCAAACCTCCTCATCTATATTAATTATAGCAACTTAACCTAACTTAAAAAATAGACAGACATACTTATTTACACCGATTTCGCGGAAACCCTCAAAGATGGATATTTTTCCGTTTCAACATTTCTTGTCTTATTTGTGGCGCGTGACTTTTTAGCTTTTGGTCAAATAAATTCGACGATGACGTGTAGCTCAATTGATTAAAGCACCACGGAACGCTGCGGTTTCTGGTTCGAATCCCGACCGGTGTAGTAGATTCGAAATATAATTATATATAAATATTTAAATAAAACAACAAAAAGATATATAGTAATTAAACGACGTTTCGGATGCTTTGCAGCAGCCGTGTCTCCGTGACCAGGCCTTAAAATAATTTTCAAATAAGTTAAAGTAATTAGTGTTTTTTTATTATTATTAATTACTCGCTGTAAACTAGAGACAGTATGTAACCCCATAAAAAATGGCTCACATACGCCAGGCACGAGAAATCCTAGATTTGAACCTTGGAGAAATAATAAATTATACCGGTAGAGTAGAGCAAGTCTGATTGTTAGCCCCACGTCCCACAGGGGAATCGGGACATTCTATACACTTAAGTATGTCGTAACACTGAATGGATCTCCGCAGTATTTCTCTCCATTCGGCGTTTGAGGTTCCATTAAACTAAACTAAACAGACGATATTTTAGACTACTCGGGATTGGCCTCGCTCGTCCAGTGGTTAGTAGCTTTTGTCTGTAGCTCACGAAGGCCCGAGTTCGAATGTATATTGGTATTTAAAAATAAATATAAGAACGATTCTTAATCCTGAATTTCAGAAAACAGTCTACACCGTTTATAATGTACCTTTTTCTCCAACGTTTTTCATAGCGCACACAATAAATGTTATAAAGCCTTATAGCCTTCGTCGAGAAATGCTTTAACCAACACAATAATTATTCAATTCGATCTGGTAGTTCGTGAGATTAGCGCGTTCAAACAAACTCTAAGCTGTAATTTTTTTTTTGTTTATTTTAACTTGAGTGTGGCATCGCTGTCCACACTCTAAGGACTTACTGAAAATCAGTTTCAGGTCAACAAAAGGCCTGATATAAACTGAGGAAGATCCTATTCTACTAGCAGCACACAACATTATCCTATCTGGTTATATTAATAATAAATTAAAATATTGTTATACTGTTAAGACAAAATTATGTTTTGTTTTTTTTTTTTGTTTAGTTATAAGTGTAACATGTGTTTTTATGTGCCCTAGTAGTAAATAGATTTTTCTTTCTTTCTTTCTTTCTTCTTAAATTTAGTAACGCCGTGTAGTAATAGCGAGGTGGGGCGTGCCCAGCTGTGGGACCGGTTTTTGCTTTAAAGAAAATCTAACAAAGTTTGTTGTCGTTTAGGATTAGTATTTGTAAGAAGATCGCTGATAGCAGTAACTCTATATACTCTACGTACGCACTGTAAGTAGCTTAATTGTTATTTTAAGGCTTCCCTTGAAGGCCCTCGCTTGTCACTTTTCTCTTTGCCCGTACATACCTGAAACGACAAAGAATAAACATAAATAAGATGAACAAATTAATTTATTCGGGCTGAAATACCATTCGTTCCTCTTAAATAACCGAACAAATAAAACACGTTTTAAACGGTTTAAAGTGTTTTATTTAATGCGTATCGCTCGTGTAACCTAATTAAATAACTTAAATTAAATAAACCTGTAATTTCACAGATTTATATAAAACACATTTAACGGTTTAAAACGCAAAATATATTAGTTCGCTTATTTTCATCACGCAACAGATGGCGCTAGAGTAACAGTTTTGATTTTGACATTAGGGACACCTTCCATCTTAAGACCACGCGTGACGACGGCTCCTGTATACAACTGTCGGACCGTTACATTATATTAAAAATAAATTAACTAATACATATCGTGTTTTAAACAGTTAAAAGTGTTTTATTAACTACACATGGTACGTATTTAATCAGTACGAGGTTTTACCCACTATGGACAGTTTTCCTTTATCCCAATGCGGTGTAATTTTGGATAACAGTATTAACTTTTAAAATTACAATTATTAGGATAAAATAATAGCTAGCGCTGATAAAATTCTGTTGTGCAGCCAAAACTAATATCGTAAGTTATGTATCGTGTGGTTACAACATTCTGCTTTATTCAAATATGGCATATAGAGGAGGACAGACAAGCCCCGAGTTCCTGGCATATAGAGGAGGACAGATAAGCCCCGAGTCATATAAAATCCAGACAAGATGCGCTGTCGACCTATTTTGCTTTGGATATTCGGAAATCTACAGGCTGAAATCGAAACGCGCTTAAATTTTCACGGCTTTTTCCCAAAAATAACCCATTTAATATCCAGTTTTCCAGACGAAGTCCAACATGTTTTCGAAATTTTATAAATTGAATAGCGACATAACGGACCCGGTGGGGACCGAACCGACGACCCATCATTAGCCATACATGAGACCATCGAGAACTTTCCGAAACATTAAAAACTCATTTGTGTCCAGTTCCCCGGTTCGGATTTATTTCTGTGTCTGCTTCTGTAGTTTTAAAATGCTCGATTCGAACCTAAAACCTTCGCTCTTAATTGTATAACAGTCATGTCGAGATAAAAAAAATATGAATAAAGATTTCTACTGGCATTCAAAGATCCGCCGGTCATTTTTGTGTTTGCATCATCATGTTTTTGCACTGTTTAAAATTATCGAACCCAGGACCAATTTAAACCGAACTGACTGTTTTAATTGAAACTCGCTTTTGTTTATTATTATTTTGCGTCTGAAATGTTTTGACAGTGCTTCCGTCGATGTTTGAAGTTTCGTTTCAAAAACAGATACAATGGTCTGACAGAGGAGTTAATTGTAAAATTAAATTTAAATACACAATAGTGAATTCAACTAAGCATAGATGGCTTCACACATTTGAATTCAACACTTAAAGGGTTTAAAACGCGATATATATAGATATATATATATATATATATATATATATTTAGCGCGTTTTAAACCGTTAAAAATGTTGTATTAAAATGTGTACTGTTCGTGTAAACTATAGTTACCACTAAATTAACCAGTACATGCTAAAAGATCATGACAAAATATAATTCGAGTTTTAATCCGTCAGGGTTGTATTTAAATGTGTACGAAATGTATCGCGCTATGCTAAGTTGAATTGTGTGTAATTTACGCGAGTACTACAAATTGAAATAAAACACTATCAACGGGTTTAAACTCGAAATGCATTAATTAACTCATTACCAATTTATTTCAACTACGGCTCGACGTATCGATGGAATAGTTCCTCGTTTTAAACCGTTAAAAGTGTTTTATTTAAGAGTTGAATTCAGTTTGACATTATTACATACAAATACAGGTATGTGCAAAATAAACCGGCTCGTGAACTATCGCGGTCCTTACTTTTTATACGGACATACTTGTGCTGCAAAAATCTCGACTCAACTGGACGCGGGAAAAACGATTCCAGTTTTATATTTGCATAACTTATACTCATATTATAAAGCTGAAATGTTTGCTTGTTTGTTTGTTTGAACGCGCTAATCTCAGGAACTCGCTGGTTGGTTACAGCATTTATCGAGGAAGTCTTTAGGCTATTACATGGCGCTGTGACTTATAGAAGCGAAGATACAGCGGGAAACGTGAACAAAACGGGAGAAATTTTTCATCTCTGTGGGTCTCAGATGCGTACGCTGCGCGAACGGTTCAAGACACCCAAAAAATATATTTCAATATATATAATAATAAAATGATCTAAATGTCCACGACACTATATGTCTATCTTTTAATATTAACTTGCAAGAACGGGGCGCAGACGACGTGGTTAATAGCTACAAAGATGAGGTTTGCAGAAATAAATAACTACGCGGACGATGTCGCGGGCAAAGCCAGTTCAATCATAACTGCTGTTTAAGTTTAAACGGCTATTATGTTTTGACTTAAACAGCTTAATTGAGCCATAAAAGTGTTTGCGGACAAAAAGTTCAAGCTGTTAACGAAAAGTAATGTCACGGATATGTTAATTAAACAATAAAACACATAAGGCATTGGTTGTCGGAGAAATTATGGATGTATTATGGTGAAAGTTATTCCCCCCGTGACCATAGCTGTTATAAGCGTCCGTCGAGCCGTAGTCAAAATAAATGACGCTTTTTTCGCGTTTGAAACCGTTAAAAAAGTTTTATTTAAGCAACTAAAAATACAATTATTCGAACCGACAACATTTAAATAAGTGCAGCCTGTGGATGTCCCATCCAAAGCAAAAATAGGCCGACAGCGTATCTAGTTTACATGTAATATGGCTGGAATATTTCTCCACCATGAAGTGAACCACATGTTCTCTGTTCTGTCCTCGATCATAAAATTGGCAATGGTACGCCGGTCGTATGCGCACACGTTTTTCTCGCTATGCGCCTGCGCAGCGTCACGCGTCGTTTTTATAAGGACATAGCGACGCCTCGAGCACCGCCGTACACAAAGCGAATATGTTAATATCGAATTTGCAATTAAGAACAATCGCCCACTTGGGGACTATTGTTTCATTAAACATATGAACAGGCGTGACTTTTGCAATCACGCGCGATGACAAACCGTTTTATTGCGTTTAAATTAGACAATGTTAACGGTTTCAAACGCGAAATGTATTATAAGTTAAATACAAGTTACAGTTACCAACACACATTTGGGTCGATTTGACTCTTTCCTTGTTCGTATTATCGTTTCAAATACATAAGATATACAACTTTAATAAATATAACAATTTTGACTGTTTAAAACGCGAAAAGTATCGTTAAAAGTGAGGTACAAAAACCAATTCACGTTTAAGTCGATTTTCCTATTGCCTATTTTCGTTTCAAAGACATAAGAGATAAAATGTTAACAAATCGGACAAATTTAACTGATTAAAAAGGCGAAATATATTTCATAATTTATTTTAAAGCATGTTGGTGTAACCGAAACATCGTAGTTAAAAATCGATTTAGTATTTAACGTTTTAAACCGTTAAGTGTTTAAATTTAGACAATACTTGATTGTGAAAATAAATTCTGGTGAAAAATGTCATAGTTAAAATTCGATTATATGTATAATATATTCAACGTTGTAAACCGTTAAATGTTTTGTTTTAAACATTACTCCATTTATTATAGAGCATCGTGCGAAATGTAGTTAAAAGTAAACTAAATAATATATTCCAAGTATTAAACCGTTAAGTATTCAGTCATTACTGAGTTGTCGTCTCGTTTGTTATTCTTGTGGAGTTATGAAGAATTAAATCCGTGCCAGCGGAAATATTGGAAGTGTTAAACTTTGTCGGAATTTTCAAAGTTGCTCGGCGAAGACGGCAAGTCGCTTGTTCTGGAATGTTAAAACTTACAGGTGTACCAGGTTCTTTATTAGATTTCCCACGCTCCACGCTCGATGGACGGTGGATTCTTCGTTCAAGTTCTTAACGAGGGTATTATTGGTTCCAATTAATTAATTCTGGTAGCATGATGTCAATCGACGTTAGTTTTTTTTTATCATAGACAGACAACAAGGAGTGTGGTGGGGGAAATACCTTAGCCATATAACATCAATTCTATTGTGGCTATATAGACGAACAAAATTATAATAACGTTTAGTCGACCTCTTGCCGTTTATATAAAACACTTTAATGGTTCAAACGCGATATATATTAGTTAAACTTATTTGAAAATTATTTATTCGGCCGTAGTTCAAAAATTCAAATAGGTGCATCTAATATATATCGCGTTTTAAACGGTTTAAGTGTTTTTATTGAAATGTGTACAGTATTTAACATTTTACTGTTCCAGAAGTGGGCACAGTTATCCATCACGCCGCTCCATTATGGGTCGGGTTTTAACAATGACCGCTACTAAATTAGTTATGGTATTTACATAAAACACAATATATTAGTTAAGCTTATTTGGAAATGATTTTTCGAGCCGTGGTCACGGCTGCTGCAAAGCATCCGAAACGTCGGGCCGAAGTTAAATATCATTTCCAAATAAGTTTAACTAATATATCGCGTTTTAAACCGTTAAAGTGTTTTATTTAAATGTGTACTCGCGTAAACTATAGACAGTATTTAGTTATGGTAATCAACTTCTACTTAATTCGAAATTTTTACCTGAAAATTAACCCTTTGTACTCTCATTGTAAAAATAGATGAAAAGAAAGACAATACATATATATAGGTTTATTCAACCTTATACTCCCACGACTGGGCACAGTTGTTCACCACACCACTCCATTACGGGTCGGTGGGCTTAATTCTCTACTCTATGCATTAGGCACATCTCAGTGGATATCAATTTATAAGTTATTAAATATTTATACCGTTGCCACATCAAAATCTATCACAAACAACCTTCAAGTCATCAGCTACCGTTCGCTCGAGCCAGACGGCACCGCTGCGCATTAGAAGGCCGAACGATTTCACTAAAGGCAGACGTAAAAAGTCGTACGTTGACCCACCGTGTCACTGGGCCACGCGAAAAGTGGTCCTCGGCCGAAAGGAAAAGTGAAGTGCGCGAGGCGCGGTGCGGTCGTCGACACTTGCAAATGTTATTTGATGGTCGGTCAATGACCCGCGCTGAAAGTTAGGGCTGTCAATAGTCGATGATTATTGTTCGTTAGAAGCGATCGGTTCTTTTAAGTTCGGCTCGTCGTCTTATGGTAGCAATGTATGGCCAATGATCAACGGGTCGTGGTTCGATTTCCAACGGGTCCAACATTAAATGGGTGGTACCGTCCACAGATGAGAAAAGATAAAACGGAAATTCGGATATCCACAGACTGACACCGAAACACGGTTTCAGTCTGTGGATTTCCGAATTTCCAAAGCCAAAATAGGTCGACAGCGCATCTTGTGTGCCTGAGGTTCACCTCCCATCAAGTGTTTCTCTATCATTGAAATATTTATTGACTTGTTGGTCCAACGTGGCTAAATATGTAAGTATAATCAAGATGATTAACTTAAAATAGGCCGGCAGCGCAATTATGTTATTTGTCTGGTTATAGTAGTTTTCATGTGGGGTATGGGGACAAAACTGTTTGTTTCCTTGGTCAAAACTGCAATCACGTTTAATACGATTTCTCGTATAATACGCCACTTCACGCGAACTTGAGATATATATTTTTAACGCTTAATACGATTCGAAAGTTTTCGATACACACCGGTTTTTCCGGGATTCAAACCTTGATAGTTGTAGATTTATGTTGTATAGTTATATAGATCATAATCAAATTTAAATTTAGAATCCTTTTTCGAAATTAAAAATCCACATTCTCAATTCGAAAATTGAAAGTTACTCGCGCCGCGCAGACGAGCTATCGCAAATAAAACCTTTACCTTGCAATACTGTCGGGTCCAATTTTTTATCGAAAATGAATTTTATCACCACGCATTAAGATTGCTTTTCGACCCGACGCGTCGGTTGTGTTATTAGCATTGCGATTTCAAGAGACCGAACGCTAGTGGACGCGGACAATATGCAAATTTAATCTGTGCATTTCATATTTGACATGTGTCTATCGGAACTTTCACCAGCGACTATGTATGATAAAGACAAACGTGGGGTTCCCTTGATGAAAGTTGAAATAGCCATACAATATCTAAATAAGATGCGCGGTCGACCTATTTTTCCTTTAGATCTACGGAAATCATATAAGTCTGTATTTTACGCGAATAGTACACGTTTATCGGTTAAAACGCGAAATATATTATTTAAAGTTATTTTAAGCACGGATTGAAGTTTCGGATGCTTTGCAGTAGCAATGGTCACGGGGAGACTAAAGATGGAAGGTGCATTGGATGTCATGAAGAATTAATGGGTGGTGCTAAAGTGTTGGGTTTTAGACATTCTGAAATCCTTTGTTGGATTCTGGGGAAATCGAATTCACGACTCGGTGATTATCAGCTTAAAGTACTAACAAACTCTTCGGCTTTATATTAAGAATAGATAGGTCGGTCATGTAATTATGTTTGTCCCTTCGGATTGAATATGGGGGTAAACGAATATGGGAGTAAACATAGTATGTTTACATAATAATGTCTCATAACAGACGACCTTGTCACGGACGCCAGTAAAAACTGTCTCGACCTAAATAACGGGGCAACACTTTTATACGTAGCTCTATAAGAAATCAGGGTTGCCACAATCGGCTCTTATCACGACGAAAGTCAAGCGTGAGTTTCACTTGATAGGTCCTCCATATAACATGTCAACAAGATGTGTTGTCGACCTATATCGACTTTGGATATTGGGAAATCGATAAACTGAATCCATTTAATCCAGGCGAAGTTTTAACATTTTTAGAAACTATAAATTGAACATGTTAGACCTACTGGGCATCGAATCCACGACCTGTAACTATGTAACCTAATTAGTTACATCAAATAAAACATTTTAAACGGTTCAAAGGCTGTTGTTAAGCACCTGAAAAGTCGCGTCTAGTAAAAAAATAACAATTAAAACCGTAAAAGTGTTTTATTTAATGCGTACTACTCGCGTAAGGCCAAAAAAAATTAAATGGCCGTAGTACTAAAAAATCGGCCAAGCGTGAGTCGGAGTCGCGACGGGTTACGTACCATTGGATTGGATAGATACCAACATATCTATCTGTGAAAAGAAATTAAAATATATTTCGCGTTTTAAACAGCTTAAAGTGATGTCTTTAATGGGAGGGAATTAATTTATCATGGACAAGTCGGAAGTTCCAGTCCCCGTGTCAATCAATGCTTTCAATTTGACGATGAATGATTTTGGGGAAGTGGTGGATGGCAACCCTAACCTAGATTGGTGTTAACCTAATCTATCATAAGTGTGATGTCATGCTGGCAACACCGAGGCCAGACTAGCAATGTTAGATGTTACGAGATAACAAATAAAAATATCTCATTATTTCTTTATTTAAGGAGAACAGACAATTATTGGATTCACGTGTTGATAGGTGAAATATGCTAGCCTATAGACACAGACACAATGTAGATAGACCACCTCCTACCTCCATTTAATATCCATAAGTCCAAAAGAATTCCAACATGTTCCAGAAAAAATATAGATGGATTAGAAAAATATTGGACCCGATAGGGTGATTTGTTGTTGTTAAAAAAATTCGACAATGACGTATATTAATTTTTTTAACCTAAAATCGATTTTCAATTCATTTAGCATTCCGCTAATTGTTTGTTTAGTGGTCGCTCGAGACTCGTGGCAGACGGGTGCGCCCGCGCAGCTCGGTGTCGTTGGCCGCATTCCGAATCCGGCATCCGGCTGAATTGGACACGCGAAAATGCGTCTTATGGCTATGTTAATAGAGCGGAGCAAACAATTGTAGAGGCTGAGAAGAAATTATTTGTTTTGGCAGGGATTGTATTGATTTGTGTATATGATATTTGATAATAAAACGGCGGCCTTGTCTAATGCTATTTCTCATGTTTACTTTTTCTATAAAATTTTTAAGAGACAGACAAACACGCAGTTCACTTGATGGAAGGCGAAATATCCCATCTATAAAACATATAAATACAATGCGCGGTCGACCTATTAGACTCTCGATATTAATAGACGACTTCTGAAAACGGAAACTATCTTATTATTAGTCAACGGTTCCAGGTAGTAGTTTCTATTGTTTTATGATAGAAATTTTAAAGTGATGCGCTGTCGGCCTATGTTTTGGTTTTGTACTTGGCTTTGGTTGATACTGCATCGACGAGAACTTTGAAAGGCAAGATGAGAACTGTCTGTGGTTAAGAGAGAAAACTTTATACAATTTAAAACGTGAAATCTACTAGTAAAACTTATTTACTATTTTGACTACGGCCCGACGTTTTGGATGCTTTGCACTAGCAACTAAAAATGGAGGTTGTCCCTTATGTCAATGTCAATTCTCCTACGGCTTTGGATAATTGGAATTTGGATTTTCATCTGCCAATTTTGATTTAATCCATTTAGTCCTCAAATTTCAGACAATTGTGACTCACGTGAAATTTAGATATCCTTACCATACATTTAGTATCTATACTAATATATAAAGCTGAAGAGTTTGTTTGTTTGAACGCGCCAATCTCAGGAACTACTGCTTCAAATTAGAAAATTTTTTTGTGTTGGATAGAACATTTAAAGAGGGAGACTATAAAACATCGCGCTGTGACTAATATGAGCGAAGAAAGAGCGGGCAACTTCTGTGTAAGGGTTTTGCAAAAACGAATTTGGATGCGCAAAAAACGATTCTCGCGAACGAAGTCGCTGACACAGCTAGTCTAAAATATTTGCACACATCACTTGTGTTGTAAACGTGGTGTGAGATTAAATATTTCATCAGTACTCAGACGCGAATACCAGTTACAGCGGTCTATAATATTCCGCTTACGTAACGAACATGCCATTGGAATTTACGCAATGTAGGCATGGGGGAAGGGGGAATAATTCTTCACACATTTAAATAAAACAATTTTATCGGTTTAAAACGCGAAATATATTGGTTAAATCGAATACTGTCTGTAGTTTACGCGAGTAGTACACATTTATATAAAACACTAACGGTTTTAAACGCGGATTTATATTAAATAAAACACTTTAACGGTTTAAAACGCGATATATTAGTTAAACTTATTTGGAAATGATTTTTAACTTCGGCTCGACGTTTTGGATGCTTTGCAGCAGCCGTGGTCATGGGGAGACAGTTTACAGTATTTGCGATTTATATTAGTTAAACTTATTTGAAAAGTGGCATGGCTGGTGCAAAGTATCCGAAACATCGGGCCGTAGTTAAAATAATTTTTAAAGTTTAACTAATATATATGGTGTTTTAAACCGTTATATTTAAATGGATATTACGTGTTAATTATTATGAGACTACACGTTGCATATTATAGCCATAAGTTAGTTGAGAGTTTTCGTACATAAACGTACCGTCATTGCATATCAATAGAGTTCAAAATTGTTTGACGGGTTCACGGAAGTCTAGAGACGTACAGAGTTTGCCAATCGAATTAGATCCTTTGAAGGTTAATTAAAAATCTATCCCGGTGAACTTTTTCTACGGAATTTTAATCAGCGACTCGCAAAAGCAGAAAAATCGCCGATCGCGCTGCTTAAGCTGCAAAAATGACGGACTATAGCCCCGAGCGAGGTTTCTGATTGGTTTTTTGTTCGTCTGGCGCACAGGTGTCTGTGTTTACAGAGGCATTTTATTTGCAACCTTAGAGTACTTTTCGCGCTGTTTAACTGTTACAATCTGACGTCGTCTCCTTAGTTTATCGGTTAGTACACATGTACTTAGATCAAAAGGTCCTAAGTTCGATTATAGCATTTCTTTGTTTTTTCAATGATATAGGCTGATATAAATATATATATATCAGCATCTAAATAAGATGCGCTCTCCACCTATTTTGGTTTTGGATGTAAACTAGCAATTATCGTCTGCTTAAAAAATAACGAGTCTTCATTTACTTGTTATCGCAAGACTTAAATCCAATGTCACACAACAGACGACCTTTGCAGTATACCTGGACATTCTCAGAACTTAGGCCGAGAATAACTAAATTTAAATTAGTTTTTAATGAACACGTACGCTACGTTATTTCGTATTTTTGATTTACTGTACCGCCTTAAACGGGCTAAAACACGATTTTAATGGTTATATTTTTTTGTTTCCACCACAAACTTGTTTGTTAAGGAAAATAAAAGCTATAAATTATTTTGATCGGCCTGGTTGTTCGTTAGACTACTGGTAACAATGTATGCCTTAATCGATTATTCTGGAGTTACCAAAAATTTCAGTCCATAATTATGTCTACATTTCCATTGGAACTGGATTGAGTTAAGATTCTTTAGGCCAAATATTTCACAAGAATACCTGCAACGTGTGGTCTTAGTGCTATTAGCTTTGTGGGACGAGTGTAATTAGAAAATATATTGATTTAACGGCCCTCCGAACGTGATTGCTTTCCGTCAGATCGCGCATATTTCGAGACGTGCGCGCGCGCAGGTGGACCTCGACCACAGAGTACTGTTAGGGCGAAGCTTTCTAGTGGGAACTTTTGCAATCGTAAAATAACATTTTATGAATTACCAACACAGTCCTGTTCTTCATGATCAAGAAATTTTAAATTCTTTTAACTAAATAAGCTATGCAATTTTCTCTTCTTTATTTCTTTAAAAGTTATTTATATTATTTATTTACACTTTATTGCACAAAAAAAAAATGAACAAAAATATAAACTTATATACTAAACATATGGAGTGCAATGGGCGGCTTTATCGCTAACGAGCGATCTCTTCCAGGCAACCCAAGATGAAAGAGGAAAAAGTTTACGCGAAAACGAGATGTGCAAGGTGGGCGAAACAAAATTTACAATGTTAAATATAATCTTAAACATATCTTATTCAATTCAATATTAATAGATAGTCACAATTTATTCAGATGGGTAATTAAGTGACATAACGTGTCTGTGAGGAGCTTTTAAAGGATAAAGGAGAGTTATTATGACTTAAGATTAAATTCTAATTTCTTTTGTAATGGAAGAGAAAAGACAAGAAACATCTAATAAGATGCGTTATCAACCTATTTTCACTTTGGATATTTGATACTTTTTGGAATGTACAGCTATATTCAAGGAGTGCTTAGTAGGTCTGTACTGTACTGTACAGTACTACAATCACAATACTAGTGCCAACGACTTCTAAGCCAGATGAATCGGTAGTAAGTAGGATATGTATGTGGTGCCGTTATTTTGCGGTCATCACTCTCACGTGCCAGTAGATAGCCACTGGTACAAGTTGCTCCGGGGCCCTGATTCTGCTAATTCACGTATTTATTTAAATAAAACACTTTAACGCGCTTTAACTAAAACGCGATATATACGCGCGTTTCTACTTTGACGTTAGAGACATACTCCATCTTTAGTCTCCGGGTGACCACAGATGCTGCAAAGCAGTGGTTAAAATAATTTTCGAAAAAGTTTAACTAACATATATCGCGCAAACTACAGACAGTATTTAATTCACGCATTGGTTAAATGATATTCAAAATTAATATCACCACATCACTATATACAAACAAATTCACTACCGCCGTCTGTCTGTCCCTATGTCCCCATTTTTTAACCCGATAAATGTTCATAAGCGTACATAAGCTCGTTGGTGTGATGGTAGCAATGTACAATAATCATCGGGTCTTGGGTCGGTCCCCACCGGGTTCAACATTTTTCTGAAGCATGTTGGACTTCGTTTGGAAATCTGGATATTAAATGGGCGGTAGGAATATCTAAATTTCGTTTCACGAACCACCGTCCACAGACGATGTGCCTTAAAGTTTAATCACGTTAATCCTGTACCTTTCCGAATATCCAAAGCCAAAATAGGTCGACAGCGCATTTTGCTTGTTTTTAATAATATCTAAAAAATAAGCTATGTTATTCGAGTACTGAGTAAAATACACGACAGCTAACCAACTGTTGTCGACTGTTGTTGTGAATGTTGTTTTAATCAAGCCGGCTTTGCGTTAGCAATTTGAAATTGATTACCTTGTACTGTAGTATGAGGGAGCCCGTTTCCCCTGAGTGGGGCATGGGGCAGACATATGTAACATATGCTAATATGTACAGAAATAATGCAATAATGCTTTAAATAAATAAAGCGATTTAAACGGTTTATAACACGAAATTTATCAGGTAACTTTAACGTACCAAAATCCTGTGGTTTCTCTTTAGCAGTCAGTAACCTATAACTAAGTATTGTCTGTAGTTAACGCGAGTAGTACACATTTAAATAAAACGGTTTAAAACGAGAAGCCGTGGTCAGCAAATGGCCCTAGCCTAGCAGTTTTTAATGTTTAAATAAAATTAATTGTAAATACGTCAACTGATATAGTTCGCGTTTAAATAAAACACTTTAACGGTTTAAAACGCGATATATTAGTTAAACTTATTTGAAAATTATTTTTAACTTCGGCCCGACGTTTCGGATGCTTTGCAGCAGCCGTGGTCACGGGGAGACTAATATATCGCGTTTTAAACCGTTAAAGTGTTTTATTTAAATGTGTACTACTCGCGTAAACTATAGATAGTTCGCGTTTCAAACCGTTAAATTTGGATTAAAAATCGAATTTATAGAAGAAAATTTAGGACACAGGCGTGAAATGAACCGGCATCCACAGCGTCACGTACTGTTGCTCTAACCAATTGAGCTATCGTGTAAAATATACACCGTGAAATTTATATCAAGTGCAATAACATCAGAAAAATATTAAAGTTTTCAACCGTTAAATGTATCTTATATGATAATTGTACATGTCATCGCCTTGTGAATTGAAAATGAGCGGGCAATTGAACAAAATGTCACTCGATGCGTACGATAGTCCGTCCTCCCTCCAAATATTTTTAATAGCAATAAAACTATCTTTTATTACTTCTAATAAGCCACAAGTACATCACAATAGAGATTGTTAAATGCTCTTTATCATTTTTGTTTGATTGTCTGATAGTGACAATAGTATCAATTTAAGTTCATTGTTCGGCGTTCTGATAAGTTTTATGTTAGAGGCCCGACAAGTATAGCCTTGACTTTTCATGATAGAGGCCCGACAAGCATAGGTTTGACTTTTCATGATAGATGCCCGACAAGCTTAGATTTGACTTTATGACAGAGGCCCGACAAGCATAGGTTTGACTTTTCATGATAGATGCCCGACAAGCTTAGAGCTTTATGAAAGGGGCCCGACAAGCATAGGTTTGACTTTTCATGATAGATGCTTAGATTTGACTTTATGACAGAGGCCCGACAGTCATAGATGTTACATTTCATGATAGAGGCCCGACAATCATAGATTTTACATTTCATGATAGAGGCCCGACAAGTATGGGGTTCACTTGATGGTAGGTGATGTACCCCCTATAGCATCTAAACAAGATGTCGCTGTCGACCTTTTTTGGCATTGGATATTCGGAAATACATAGACTGAAGCCGAAAAGCGATTAAGCTTCGCGGCCTTCTCATCTGCGATGGTGCGCGACCCGGATGGAATTTCTATATTTCTACCCATTTAATATCCAGGTTTCCAGACAAAGGTCAGCGTACCACCCATTTCACGGTGGGGATCCAACCCACGACCCGCCGATAATTAGCCTAATTGCTATTAGTAAATTTTTCCACACTGAATTTCAGCGATATTAGTTCGCAGCAAAAACGTCAGGATAGTTAAGCGCCGATCTGAGTTCGGATCCCCGGAAAAATACAGCAATCGGATACTCTGACCTGCCTCTCCTGTAAGCAAAAGCGATCCCCCCACACAGACAACAAGGTGACATCGATATTAGTTTAAAAATAAATTACGACACGGGCTCAACCGGTACCCATAGCCGGTTCAAGTCCCGCCCGTGTCCAATTTTTCAAATACACAAACTAGCCCCATACCCCAAAGTGATTGACGAAGAAATCAATAAACGAGGGGAAGGGAGTAGTGGGCAATATGGACTAATAACTAAAAATCATCGTCCGATGATGAATATTAAAGAGATGATTAGCTGTAAGTAACCATATTTGGGCGTAATGGTATCTGGGACGATTGTCGCTGCCCTCATACTCTGTGCATGTTCAAATCGAGCTGTTGTGTGGCCCGGGGGGTCGTTTACAGCGTCTGAGATCAAGTTTTAAATAAAACACTAGTTGTTTTAAACGCGATATATATGAAACTACATTTCGGATGCTTAATTAATAGATACCGCGTTTTAAACCGTTAAAGTGTTTTATATAAATGTGTACTACTCGCGTAAACTACAGACAGTGTTAAAAAAATGTTTGATATAAATCATAGGCACATCCATACTAATATATAAAGCTGAAGAGTTTGTTTGTTTGAACGCGCTAATCTCGGGAACTACGGGTTCGAATTGGAAAAATATGTTTGCGATGGTTAGAGCATTTATCGAGGAAGCCTATAAAATATTGCCTTGTGACTAATAAATACCCAAAAAATATGTATGAAAGAATGATTCCCCTTTAAATGATCTAAAAAAAAGTCCGCGACGCTATATGTCTATCTTTTGAAGTCCAATATAACTATTCTGCGGCGGACGAAGTCGCTGACACAACTAGTATAGAATTAATTCGGCGCGTAGCTTTCATCAGCGAATTCTGAGAATCTTGATGGGCCACCTATGATCGGACCATATTTGGTAGTCTCTATCTGTCATTTGAGTTGCTTTGATATAAAAAACGTCTGGCTTTGATGAGTGCTAACGCAGTGAATCTTTATTATGTGCTAGGTGAGACAGCGACTTCGTCCCCGAGAATAGTTAATAAGGGCTTTCAAATTCGTTTTCTTTATAAACTTCTGCTGTTACGCACGATGGCCTCGTTCTTGGAGTTAATCTTAAAAGAGAGACATATAGTCTTAGTTTAGATCATTTAAAGAAATCATTCTTCGTAGATATTTTTCTTGCAGCTACGCCTCGGAAACCTATAATATGAATATTTTTTCTCGTTCTTTCACATTACCCTTCGTTTCATCGCCCCTATTTGTCAAAACGAGATGTGTTATAGCCTATACACTTACTCGATAAATGCTCTACCCAACACAGAAATATTTTTTCATTTCACACCCGTAGTTTCTGAGATTAGTGCGTTCAAACAAACAAACTATTCAGCTTTATATATTAGTATAGTTTAGCGACTCGCCCGGCTTCACTCGGGTACAATACTGACCAAAATCTGTTGCGTAGTTTTATAGATTTAAGCGTAATAGGAACAGAAAAAGCGACTTTTTTTATACTATGTAGTGACCAGCTGACCTAGCAAACTTACTTTGGCTATATGAATTGTTTTGACCACAATTTGATGATCATAAAAAACGGTTCTAAATTAACTTAAAATAAATACATACATAGTTAGGTATACCAGCTATTGCTTTGCTACCGGCGAAGCAAACGTCATGTGCCTATATGTATGCTTTTTAGAAAAATGTTTGTGGTGGTAATCGAACTCGCTACCCGTTATCCTAACCAGACATTGCTACCATTCGACCCACGAGCCCTGCAATAATTAATTTAATAATAGTTTGAACGCAGGTCACGTGGAATCGAAGCCACGACCCATTGATTATTAGCTATATATATAAAGAAAACAGCAGTCAGGTGTACTGAAAAGTCTCAATCAACGATCTGTTTATTTTTCTAAACGCGTCCGGCGCACTAGCTTTGTTAGTTCCCTGTGAAAGCAATTTATGCTGTCTAGACGAGATAGTTGATATATATTCCGCACGAGGCGACTGCTATCCAGTATCCACCCACCCGCGCTGGGACCGCTATAGTGGAGGAGAATTTTCGAAAAACTAGACAATGTCAGTATCTTACAATATAACTATTGTAAGATACTGAAAAGAACGCCAATAAACCAAATATTTAATTAAAACATTCGTTGATTGAGGCGGGAATCGAAGCAACGACCGACAGTTAATGGCGTTATTAATACGGAAAAATATAACAACCAATTTAAAAAAAAAACATTTTTTTATTGAAATGGTTTTATTTAAACTTATCATTAAAAAGTTTTTTAATTTGAAAAAAGAATATCGATATCAAATTTATGAAGAAACTATTTGGGGGTTTCTTTGAGCTTAAATAAAACACTTTTAACGATTTAAAACTCGAAATATATCAGTGTAATTATTTACAATCTTTCAATATTTTATTTTAATGTGTAGGTAAGATTTGGGTAAACTATAGTTAAATCCCAACTAAACAGTGGAGATTGAAAAATGGTTAATATCAAAGTAATTGTTATATATGTCGCGTTTTAAACCGTTAAGTGTTTTATTTAAATGTGTTCTACTCGCGTAAACTGCAGACTTAGTTTATTTAGATATTCTAAGCTCGCTAACAGGTAGTTTTGGTAAAAATACCAGTTTCAACAATGCAAAACTTTTAAGCGCGCTCGTTACTAGTCTAGCATTATTAGGAGCTAGTTTGTTTGAAGTTAGAGAAATTTAAGCAAACGTTTCACTTGTGGAAAGTCTGTTGAATATTTACCAGCTTATATGCACGTCTATAAACCTTTGCAATTCAATGTTTTACTTAAAACACGAGTCTCGGGTTCGAATCGAGGCAAAGAAATTGTTACGGTCGATACGATCACAGAAGCTTGTTCCGTACATAGAAACGGGCAAAGATGTGTAAGAGGAAATAGATTTGTCTTTATGACAGAGTATGTTTTGATTAAATTTTTTAAACAATAAAATACTTAAAGAAAAATCTTAACTAATATCGTAATTTAAGTGAAACACATTTTAGTAAAATCTCCGAGATGCAAGCATCCTTCAAATCGGGTCGTAGTTAAGAGTAACTTAACTAATATCACGTTTTAAGCCGTTAAAATATGTGCTAATCAATACCGAGTTTTTTAATTAATATTTTAATTAAACAATAACGCAACACGCGTAAGTAAGTTGAAATAAATAAAGTTATTAAGAAAGTCAGTGTTTCTCCGGCTTTTATTATAATCTTGGCGCCACCTACAAGCTGTTATACATGAACAGACAAAGCCGCGGGCACAGCTAGTGTGTCATGTGATCTATGGACTCGAAATAAATAATTCCAACCGGCCCCTTACAACTAACAGTCGCTGCGAAGTCATGCGTTCGAGACAATGACATAAAGTATATTTAGAAAAGTGCATTGTCTGCGCGCGCGCAGTTGGCGAGCCGCGGCGCGACGGGCGGCGCGTGCGCAGACCTGGCGCAAGGTCAATGGCACGCGCCCGTCCCGCTCGCACACCGGAATTCCATATTTAAATCTCGTCCGCAGAAAAATGGCGGTCGCCTCCATTCCGCGGCCGCGCCGTACTGAGAATTAATAAAGCGCGCCTCTTGCTTTTTAGGGTTCCGTGCGTACAGGAAAACGCTGCTACACATTTTTTTTATTATAGCTTTATTATTTATAATACACACCGCAGACAAAAACATATGAAAGAGAGTCTTACAGACTAACTTATAAAGTAAAGCCGGCCTTATCGCTATGTAGCGATCTCTTCCAGGCGACCGAAGAAAAGATAAGGACTTATTTAGTGGGGAGGCGTAAGGAATAAAAAAAGCAAAGGTAAATATTACAACATAATAGGTAGAAAAGAAGCTAACTTACGATTTGGAACAATAAAACTTATAGAACAAACTAGATGAAGACATATAAGACAAGGTTCATTTAATGGTACGTGAAAAGCCCAACCATATAACATCTAAACACGATGCGCTGTCGATCTATTTTGTCTTAGTGTATTCGGAAATCCCGACTGATACCGAAACGCGATTAAAATACACGCCTTATTCATCTGTGGATGGTGGTTCGTGAAAACGAAATTTCTTTATTTCTACCACCCATTCGAGATCCAGATATCCAGACGAAGTGGACCATGTTTCAGAAAAATTTTGGACTTTGTGGGGATCGAACCTGCGTCCCGTTGATTATTAGCCATTGCTACTATTACCAACGAGTCGAAGCAGATTTATTTATTTCGTTAGATTATAATACGGAACCCATCGCACGCGACACCCACTCTCTCTTGTCTACCATAGTACAATATTTTACGGAGATCAAATTGGGCACCGCCCAGTTTAAAAGCGGCCTCCGTCAATGGGTAGCGGTACTTTGATTCCCGTACACCAAAATACCTGCGAATCTTAAGCAAATACTTGACCGCGCAATTAAGTGGAATAAAATGAAATTGCCTTTGAGGATGTGGTACACGACTAGTGATGGGAGAAATGTTCGGTTGGGATGAAAGCTTCGGTTACTGTTTCTTTTATGAACTGTGAACAAACTGTCTGTCATTTGAAGATCCTTCTTGCATATGTGTTTTAATATAGGTATTGTTTTGTGGTGGAAATCTACACTTATATATATAATGGCGGTTATCACAGGAAGTGAACTGTTGGATAGAACATTTATCTAGAAAGGCTTTAGGCTATACAGCATCAGAAGAAACACCGGGAAATGCGAAAAACGATTCACTTTTGTGGGATTCCGTTAAAGACAAAAGCGATAAAAAATCGAAAATCTATGTATGAAAGAATGATTCTTCTTTAGATAATAAAAAAAAATGTCCTCATATGTCTATCTGTTGAGATTCGCTAGAACGACGGGACGCAGACATCGTGGGTCACAGGTATGGTTGAAAAAGGGGATAGGGGAAAGGGGAAAGGTTGTGGGAAATTCGTGGTTTTTGAAGCTACAACAAGCTTTTGAACAATGAAACTTTCTTCTTTGGGAGTGAGAGTGAGTCTAGGAATGAGAGTAGGAGTTGAGTGGTGAGGTGAGGTAGTTGCGGCAAACTAGCACTTACAGCATAGATCGGCTGCCTTAAATGCGCCCTTACATAAATTAATAAACAGTCCAAATAATTAAAAATTCTACCCCAAGTCACTATTCCACGCTGACGAAGTTGCGGGCACAGCTATTAATTTATAAAGCTGAGGAGGTTTGCAAAAACAAATTTATGTGACCAAAATAGCTATTCGCGAACGAAGTCGCCGACACATCTGGTTAATAATCCGTATCCCCCTTAATAAGGTCGGCTTCAGGAAACACAATTACCGTTCTGCAAGTCATACTGGGATTCCATTATAGAACCATATTAGTCAAGTAAGGGTGATCAAGGGAATTAACATAATGTATGGAGGATGTGGGGGGGAAAAATTAGGTTACAGAGGAGCTGGGAACAATGACCCCGAACTTCTGAAGAAATTGAAATGACGAAGATAGAGGGACAAGACGAGCATGGGGCTCTCTCGATGGAAGGTGAGATATCCCAGCTATATAGAATCTCAATGCGAACGCATCGTATTGAGATTTCTAAGTTAACTAGTTAACATATTTTAACGTTCTAATCAACAGACTGCAACCGATACGCTATTGAACCTCGCTGGCTCGTTCATGTGTGGATGTTGTATGCAAAATTTCAATATTTTTTGGCCAAAACGTTTTATTTAAATAAAACACTTTAACGGTTTAAAACGCGATATATTAGTTAAACTTATTTGAAAATGATTTTTAACTTCGGCCCGACGTTACGGATGCTTTGCAGCAGCCGTGGTCACGGGGAGACAATCATTTTCAAATTAATTTAACTAATATATTTCGCGTTTTAAACCGTTAAAGTGTTTTATTTAAATGGCCCTATACCGCGTGAACTATAGGCAGTCAAAACGTTTTAGAAAAAATATAAATGATAGAATCTTATTGGCCAAGTAAGGATCGACCCTATACCGCTGACGAGACGGCAGCATTTAAATCGAAACTCTATTGCAACTTATTAAAACGCGAAATGTATTAGTTATTAATTTATTAACCCTGTGACCAGGGCTGCAGAGCATCTGAAACGTCGAGACGTGGATAAAATTATGTCTTAATAAATATAACTAATGATCGCGTTTTAAGCCGTTTAAGGGGTTTTGTGAACGTGTACTACAGAGAGTATTTAACACAGCTAAGTAGACTTATATATGAGGTTACCAGAGACAGAGTAGCCTAACTGAAATTTTTTGTCCTTATTTATATTTTCATAGTCTAAAAATGTTAATCTACAAGAGCACGGTGACCGAAAATTGTTAACATAATTCTTACACAAATAATAGTACAAATTCATTTTCGCTTTATTTTCCTCCTTATTGAAATCATGTTTTTTGTTATTAGGCCACTCTGGCTCTAGCAGTCTCATATACAGAGTTATGCACTAAGTCGAAAGCGACAAAACGACAAGTCACGTCAATCCGTGCCAGCAAAAGGACGGTTCCCCAAGGACTGGACAAAAACGACAACAGCACAGTCACTCGAATTGAAAGCAACGTGGCGAAATTAATTATGTCTCTTGTTCGCTCGAATCCGTCGAAAACTATATCGGGTCGATGTGCAAGTCACCGGAGCCGGGTGGAGCGTGTCGGGCCACGTTTACCTATGTTTTATATAGTGCGACAATGTGCAATAACGTGTGAAAAATGTTAAAGTTTTCAAACGTTATAACTTTGTAATTTCACCTATAATGAATTTTATTGGGTTGAAGAAATTCGACGATGACGTGTAGGACTCGATAGCTCAATTGGTGAGAGCAACGCGTAATTTTTTTAAATTTATAATCGATTTTTAATAAATATTTAGATAAAACACGTTAACGGTTAAAAGCGCGATATATAGTAGTAGTTTTTTCTTGTTTACCCTTCACATTTGGTTGCTTGGAAGAGATCGCTGTTGAACGGTAAGGTCGCCTTCTATTTATAAGTTAGTTCATACGTTTCTATGAATGTAAACCATTCCTGTGGTGTTTGTGAATAATAAAGTTTATATTTCGCGTTTTATTAGTATTGGACTAACAAGCACGTAAAAGTGCAGGTTTGACTTAATGTATTTTGAGCTATAAATTCAGACAGAGCTGTATCTAGCAAGCTAATGAAGTGTTGGGCAAGTAACTGCGAGGCGGAACCACTGGCTAATACTGGCTTAGTGAACCGTTTTTCTTAATTAAGCTGCTCCAACTCATATTTAAGTCTGTTTGAGCTATTACTTCTTGAAGGTGCTTGAATGATATTGATATAATCCTCGAGATTAAAGGGAATTTATTAATATGAAATAAAAGCTAATATGTCTTTCTTTGCTCATTTTTGAGCTACCGTGCCAACATCGATATTACTTTTATACGTCCGCGATGTAATTTATACCTTAATGCTGAGAAGTTAAGGTTTATTTCTGAGTGTATATAATACTTACAATGAGCATTTATTGTTTCAAGCTGACAGTTATTTTAATAAAAATCTTTAAACTCAAAAAATATTATTTTAGCTTTCTCTATAATTATTTTAACTACGGCATTTTTACTTTGACATTACACATTACATTAACTCTCTTCGACCTCGGCTGTTGCCAGCATCCGAAACGTCGGGGTGTAGTTGAAATAATTTTTAAAATAGTTTAACTAACGCGATTTCAACAGTTAAAGTGTTTGATTTAAATGTTTAACTTATAAAACACGTTATTATTAACCGACATAAGGTCCCAGATATATTTCATGTTTGAAACCGTATTTTTTTATGTGCATAATACTTGATTCTTGAGGAATTCAACTTAAATAACAATTAAGATAACAGACGATAATATAATGACGGCATTCATCAGCGTACAACGTCGTCCTCAAAGCGTCGTGTTTGTTTGGAGTGCAGTGTGACGTTAAATAAAACAGGGGCCATTCGACATGACATATGACATATGTTGAACAGTCTTGTACAAAGTCCTATCGCTTTTTTCGTAAATATTTTAAATTTTATCAAAATAATCTAAATAAAACACTTTAACGGTTTAAAACACGATATATTTAAGTTAAACTTGTTTGAGAATTATTTATAACTACGGCCCGACAGCCGTGGTCACGGGGAGACTGTATTTAGTCAAAATAAGTTCTAAAACTTTCAAGTACTATCTTAAACTAGCTACGTCAGCGACTTCGTCCGCGTGGAATAGTTATTTTGGGCATCGAAATTTGTTCTTTGTAAACCTATTCTTCATCTTTATAAATTTAAGTTACCCATGACGTCGATCACGTCCCTTCCCGTCGTTCTTGTAAGTTAATCTTAAAAGATAGGCATGTAGTGTCGCGGACATTTTTTTAGATCATAATTTCCGCATACATATTTTTTGGGTGTCTTGAACTGTTTTCGCAGCGTCTGCGTTTTTTTATGATAGAGTAGGACAGATAAGCATATATGCCTCCTTTAATGGGAGACCCCAGCTTTATAGCCGCCACTAGGTGGGCCGTCGAACTTTTTGGGCTGTGGATATACGGTAATCCGCAGACTGACACTGAAATGCGATTTAGCTTGACGGCTATTTCATGTGGTGGTTCGCGGTGACGGAATTTGCAATATTTCTCCCACCATTTTTAATATCCAGATTTCCAAACTACGTCCGAGACGTTATCACGACATCTGTGAATTAGCTGCTTTGCTCGCAGCTCATTTGAGCGTCAAATAGCCGCCAGTCTCCGTGTCATTTTGCGACAATAGGTGTCATCGGAGAGCAGTTAGTCAACTTTATACTCTGTGGTTGCGGTCTCCGGCTTCCGAGATATCTAATGTCCGATGGAAAAAGTTGAAAAACTGGTGTCCCACAGTCTAACGTCAAACGGATAGAATAATAACGATAGGATTTAAATAAAACATTTGAACGGCTTAAAACGCGATCTATTAACTAAACCTATTTGACAATTATTTTAACTACGACCCTTTCGGATGCTTTGCAGCAACCGTGGTCACGGGGAGACACATGACCACGGCTGTTGCAAAGCATCAGTAACCTTGGGCCGAAGTTAAAAATCATCTTCAAATAAGTTTAACTAATACATCGCGTTTTAAACCGTTAAAGTGTTTCGCGTAAACAGTGTTTCAAGTGAACCCCGACCTCGGCTGTCCTTCTCCATCGTACATTACGGAGTTTGAACCCTGAACTTCAACTTGCAGTTTCCAAGGCACTGTCTGTAGTTAATTTATCAATTTCCACAACTACCCTCCTATGTATCCTAACATTATATAAATCTGTAATACATATATGAAGTTAACGACGTGTTGATGTCCTATATTGATGTATGTGTAATAAAACCGTTCAGTAATGTCTACTGATTGATTTTATTCAAACTATTCGATATATTATTATTGCGGAAATAAAAATAAATAAACGCAATTAACGGTTTAAAATGCGAAGCGTTTAGTTTTAAACCGTTAAAAAAGTTAAGAAGTGTTTTATGTAAATGTATACTGCTCGCGTTGACAAAATAATCGGGCCGTAATTAAAATCTACTTCACGTTTTAAACCGTTAAAAATGATTTTCATATTTACCACAACAGTTATATTATAACCGTGTTACTGACGTTCGAACTCTACGACTAAAACGTCGTATGTAACAAAACCACAGATTGTAAATATAACCGAATCGAAAGCCACAGATAAAACTAAGAGAATGGAGGCGAAACGATGAGAGGGCACAAATTAAAACCGGCCAAGCGTAAACCGCTGAACGCCAATCATAAGCTTTTGTATCCAACCGTTAATATCCGACTGTGAAAATCGGAATGACTTTTATATAAAGCTGAAGAGTGTTTGTTTGATCGCGCTAATCTCAGAAACTACAGGTGTGAATTGAAAATTCATTTTGTGTTGGTTAGAAAATTTATAGTGAAGTTGAATAAACTTTAAACCGTTAAAAGTGTTCTTTTCGTATACATTAAAGACAATTTTTGGAATAATTTTCTCTCTTTTATTATTTTTCGAAATATAGAGACGTAGTTCGGAATCAAATGATTATTATGTTACGCGTTTTAAACCGTTGCAAACGTCTTATTCAATGCTATTAATAATATATTACTATTAATAAACAGCGCGAAGTAACAAAAACGAAATTGTAAATGTTTCCGCGACGCCTTCGTACTTGCCAATTTACGCGGTACGAGGTACGCGGATTCCTCTCACTGTATTTATGTACTAAGCCCGGAAGCAGTTCAATTAAGGCCAGGCCATCGGCTCTGATTGCGCACCCGCCACCCTCCCCCCCCCTCGGTCCTTTTAATTTTCAAATACAACTAATGCAGTTGCTTGAACACGATTTACCTTCGTTGAAAGATATAGGGTGATTAACTCGGATAAATTTATAATTCTTTTTGATTATTTGTTGGTACTAGATGTGTGTGTGTATAATTAAATATTATTTTCTCTACTATGTGACTAATGGAATAGTGTTTGGAGAATGAAAATAATTTATAATCTAAAAAACAAACGGGGTGAGCTAAATAAAACACTTTAAAGGTTTAAAACGCGATTGTTTGTAGAGATTTTTAATTTCGACGTTTCGGATGCTTTGCAGCAGTTAGCTCGTATTTCTATTTCACTTTTTAAACCGTTACAAATGTTTTTCTTCAATAGATTAATGATTTTGTTGTTTGCTAATAAAAACACGTAATATAGTAAATTTGTTTAACTTTTTTTCGCATAATTATTTGAACAATACAATTCACTAAGTTTGGTATAGAAATTCTTTAATTAAGCAATATAATAACCTAGAAAAACGTTCGCAAACTTTTAATTTAATTTAGTTGTTCCCTTGACAAGATCTTTTGTTGGTTTGATTAAATAACACCATAAAAATGTTGAAGGCATATTAATAAGAGAAGGCAGACAAGTACGGGGCTCGCTTGATGGAAGGCGATCGACATCCTAGCCATATAACATCTAAACGTGCTGTCGGTCTATTATGGCCGCCATATCCACAGACAAATTATAAATTGCTTTTCAAAAAGACGTGGGACCTGCTGAAAATGGAACTCACAGCCCGGATCACCGTGTCCAACATTTGTAAAATCAAATTATAATATTTCTGTAACATGTGGGCTTCGTCTGGTAATCTGAATATTAAATTGGTCGAAAATTCACGATCCACAGATGAAAAAGGCGTTAAGTTTAATCACGCCTTTTTGGGTTCAATCCCTAGATATCCTAATATCCAAAGCCAAAATAGGTCGATAACGCATCTTGTTTAGACGCTATAGGTGTCTCCTACCTTCAGTAAAGTCTGTCCTTCTTTATGATAAAAAATGATTTGATTCAAAATAAATACAAAGGAAGCGTTTCGCGTAAGCTTGAAATAATATTCAGGCGTCGGGTCGTGATCCGAGGAAATGACTCCGTCCCCCCCCGGATATTGTTCTTCCTACACTCCGAGGATATACAAAGGCCAGTCTTCAAGAAGGGCATTACAAGTCTTTTGTAAGGCCGTATTGAAATTGTAAAGGCTAACGAATTGAAAACGCTACAAAAGATATTTCGTTCGAGTTTAACTTGTGTTAAATACTGTCCGTAGTTTACGCGAGTAGTACACATTTAATAAAACACTTTAACGGTCTCCCCGTGACCACGGCACATCCGAAACGTCAGGCCGAAGTTAAAAATCAGTTTCAAATAAGTTTAACTAATATATCGCGTTTTAAATCGTTAAAGTGTTTTATTTAAATGTGTACGACTCGCGTAAACTATAGACAGTATTTCATTCGAATGTTAGTTTAATATATCTAGTGATGTCATCTTTCCATCGATTAAGGATGTCTTTTTCTCTCTGTAGCTGTGTTTGCGACTTCGTTCGATAATTACTTTGGTCGTCGTCGTCTTGCAAGTTAATCTTAAAAGATAGACATATACCGTTGCGGGCATTTTTTTAGGTCATTTAAAGAGGAATCATTCTTTCATACATACTTTTTGTGTATCTTGAACCGTTTTAGCACGCAACGAAAGCTTACAACTTACAAACGGAAGCTTAATTTTCCCCTTTCTTTCAAACATTTACGATTTCTTCGCTTCCTGCATAGATGGTCCAGCCAACACGAAAAGAATTTGAATTCAAACCAGTCGTTTCTGAGACTGGCGCGTTCAAACAAACAAACTCTTCAGCTTATATATTAGTATAGATTTAACTCAATGTCTTTAGTGTGGACAGAAATCTTACTGCTTGTCGTGAATTTTAAACAAGTTTGTCGTTCGAGGGATTTACTAAGATGGAGCTTCCGGTGGATTCGTGTTGTTTGTGTGCGTTGGTACAAGATTGTGATTTTAAATTATATCATTTTAAATACTGTCTATGGTTTACGCAAATAGTACACATTTAAATAAAACACTTTACGATATAAAAAGCGATCGATATATTAGTTAAACTTATGTATTTGTTAAATGATTTTTAACTTCGGCCTCGTTTCGAGGAAACAATCTCCCCGTGACCACGGCTGCTAGTTAGTTATAGCGGCGGCGAGTTAAAAATCATTTTCAAATAAGTTTAACTAATATATCGCGTTTTAAACCGTTAAAGTGTTCCATTTAAATAATACGCCTTTTGACACAATCTAAATTGTATAAATTTGAGACCTCAACGGGCAATGTATTATAGGTACATACGAATACAATTCCCCACAAATGAATTAGATATTTTATAGAGCCTAAACGGGGATAGCTAGCTTATCCTTATTTCTTAAGTTCAAATTATGTCAATCACAATTTTATAATTATTGGTAAACTTACTCAAAGTCAAGTCAAGAAGCCAAAGGTTTTGAAGAGGTTCTTTACGACTTGACAGGTAAGAAAGAATAATAACACAATATTTCTTTCTTTTCTGTCAACCTTTACAAGTATTTTAATAAACTTATTTCCTTGATGAGCTCAACCTTTCGGATGCTTTAAAGCAGTGGTCACGGGGGACTACTGTGTGGGGGGGTTGTGTATCTAATGTCAAAACCAACAGATGGCGCTCGTGGTTTTTTTCTATACCAAACACAAATCATTTATAAAGAAAGGTTCAAAAGATTTTTTCAAATCGAACCAGTTGTTCCTGAGATAATCCCGCTCAAACAAACAAACACTTCAGCTTCATCTAATAGTATAGACTCAACATAACCTGTAAGCCGGGTGAAGATCCGGAGCAATGATCAGGCCATTTCCCAAATGCCGCCGGGCCGTATATCCGGGTAGCGCATCCGAGTGAATTAATCCGGGCGTTGAGTGCCGACCGATTCGATAAACATTTACTGACCGCCCGGTATCGAGAGATTTAGCGATCTAGACTGACGCCAATTCAAAGAAACAGATGACACACAATAGCGCTGCTGTGTCAAAAGTAATTTTACTAGCCTAATGAAACGTCGGTAGTTTAACTAATGAATATCGCGTTTTAAACCGTTAATTAATTTTTATGATAAAGTGTTTGTTGGAAAGTGTATATAGTATAGATTAGGAATCGAAAGTAAATCTTGTATATAAGGAGGGGTAATTGGAGCGATTAAATAGAGAAAAATGTAGTAAAAAACGGGTAAAGGGGATACATCTTGTAAATCACAACCGGCGACAACGGTTCTAAAAACCCAAAAAGTATGTATCCAAGAATGATTTCTCTTTGAATGATCTAAAAGAATGTCTGCGACGCTATGTCTTTCTCTACCGATTAACTTGTAAGAACGACGGGACGCGACTGGCGTCGTGGGTAACAGCTGATTTATAACGAGGTTTAAAAACGAATACGAACGTAGTCACGGGCACAGCTAGTATAGACATAATACCTGCAAGAACGGAATAAGGATTTACATATTGCCCGAGAGCTGGTATAAGATCCGGATTTGTTATACAATGTTAGAAGGGATTACCTTCTTGGCAGATTTTGAGACGAAACGCTGCGAAGCTTCCGACTGGAATGCTGTTTTGTCTCGAAAAGTATTATAAAATACTTAAATAAAACACTTTAAATGGTTTAAAAGGAGAATAATATCACTAAATTCATCTTAAAGTTATTTCGACTTTAACCTGAAGTATCGGAAGCTTTGCAGCAGTCGTGGTCATGGGGGAACATGAAGGGTGTCCCTAATGTCAAAGTCAAATATGCTACGCTAGCGCCATCTGTTTCATCGTGGTGGTTATTTAGAGAAACGGTGTCCTATTGTGTTTTATTTTGTGTTTTATTTTAAAGTATTTAGGGTATATTCTATTATCATCGATATAATAGATACGCACTAGCAAGATTACCATCAATTTTGGCTTCGCCGTCCTCGAGTAAGAATGTACAAACGAAAAACGTTATTAAAAACGTTTACAACACATAATTAATGTTACAATATGTTAACGGCTGCCTTTCGAGGAATGCCAGTCATATAACCATTAGGCCGTGAACACAAACGTGCTATCAAAGTGTTGGTTTATTCATTAAAGGCGATTATGACGAGGAGAGGATAGGCATAAATTCCCACTGGGGACAAGTCTCCTCTCGCATGGAGGAGGGTTTCTAGGAGAACCCACCACGCTGTTTCAGTTCAGATTGGTGGTACCCCCAAATAACATCTAAGTAAGATGTGCTGTTAACCTATTTTAGATTTTGATATTCGGAAATCCACAGATGTGGATGTGGTGGATTGTAAAAACACTTTTGACGGTTTAAAACGCGAAATATATTAGTAAATGTATTTTTATGTTTAGTCCCTCCATAACCCCGACTGCTGCAGAGCATCCGAAACATCGGGACGTAGTTAATATAAATTAAACTAATACGTTTCGCGTTTCAAACCGTAGCTTATTATTGTCAAATTAGTTTTGTTTTAAACACGACCCGACGTTTCCAATTCCGATGGCAGCAGCCGTGATCACGGGGGGCCGTAATAAAAAATAATACAACTACCAAATGTCACTTTTAAATCAATTAGATGCTGTTTTATTCTTATCATCTTTGAGATTTAACATTTCCCATTGAAGACTTCCCTTAACTGTTAGACCTGATAAGATTCCGTGACGTCATCGCGGATTTGATTAGAAGGAATGAATCACGAGTTGCGCAAATTGTTTACCAATTTACGTGCAGCGATGCATGTGCAGTGACGTCACTACATTTATAGCCAATTCTAGCTGGATTCACTTTTTAATACTGCGCGGTTTAAATAAAACACTTTAACGGTTTAAACCGCGATATGTTAGTTAAACTTATTTGAAAATGATTTTTAACTCCGGCCTGACGTTTCGGATGCTTTGCAGCAGCCGTGGTCACGGGGAGACTCCATTGCGTGGTTCATCACTATGACAGAGGACAGACAATGGGGTTCGATCAAGAAATGAACGAAGGAGGGGCGAAACAAGATGGACAGTCGATCAATTTTGATTTGGACATTTGCACATTCGCGATTGTGCTTTTAAATAAAACAGTTTAACAGTTCAAAACGCGAAATATACGAGGTACGGAGGTGAATTCCGACCTTCAAACTTAGAGCTGAAACAAAAATTGGTTATTACATTTTAAATATGGAACAACATTTTCGTAATTAGACGAGGCAATAAGACGTGTAAATAAAACACTTCTAACAGTTAAAAACACGAAATATATAGTTATATTATTTCAACAACGGTCCGACGCTTCGGATGCTTTCCCACCGTGACTGCAAAGCATTTCGCGTTTCAAACCGTTAACAGTGAAATTATTTAAATGTATACTCCTAGCGTAAACAGACAGTATTCAGAATAACAACGTGAGAAATATTCAGAAGTTATAATAGAAAATCCGTCAATCGGCGGATAGCCAAATCTGTCCCTAATTGTCGCAATTGCGAACTATAGTTATCAGTAAAGTGTTATTGAAACATTTCACTTTTCTTTTATTGAAGCAACCTATCTATGGTTAGAAGTTACCAATAGTTAAAACGTTAATCTATCTGTGAATATAGAAACGAAAGACTTCAAGAGTTTTAACTGTCAGTTACTATTGGAAGTTCTAGTTTAAGGTTAGTTGAATATTGGGACCGGGCGTGAGACGTGTATTATGTGTCATTTTGCCCAGCGGCCCGACGCATCACAAGCGATTGGTCGTGACTCAATTGGACCTTTGTAACTTGTCTCATTGAGTCGTCTAAATATAGAAGCACGATACCGAATTGACTCCATTCATGCTTTGATCTATTTAGTAGTTTTCCTCTAATGCTTTTTAGGGTTTTGTACTCAAAAACAGTCCTCCCGTGAACACAACTGCTGCAGAGCATACTAAATTCCTGATTGCATCCTGATTGAAAATAAGTAAATTAATATTTTGCCTTTTAAACCGTTAAAAGTAATTTATTTAACCCTAAAAACCCTATAAGACAATAAGTTGACTAATATTTCGCGTTTTAAACCGTTAAAAGTGTTTTAGTTAACCCTATCAGTAAACAAGTTTACTAATATTGTCTATAGTTTACGCAAGTAGTACACATTTAAATAAAACACTTCAACGGTTTAAAACGCGATGTATTAGTTAAACTTATTTGAAAATTATTTATAGCTTTGTCCCGACGTTTCGGATGCTCAGCAGCAGCCGTGGTCAAGGAGAGACATTTAAATAAGATTAACTAATATATATCGCGTTTTAAACCGTTAAAGTGTTTTAAATGCCTACTTGCGTAAACTACAGACGGTTTGCATTACCACAATATTTACATAAGACTGTCAGCAGCAACGTGACTCACAGTTTGCAGGATGAGGTTTAAAAAAAGGGATTAACATGTCCAGATGGTGAACGATGAATGAGTCGGTAATGAGTTGCATGCACAGAGCACTCCCGCACAGAGACCAACTAACAAATACGTTGTCACACACTCTTTGTTCATGCTAGCATTCGTAGATTAGCATAGGAGTAGAATTGCACGCATGCTATGTAAAAACGCCATGCACAGTAGTCTTCTACATCTTTGGGGCACGGGGCGATCACAGCTAACGGTATTTTCCAAGAATCAAACACGGTAATTTAAATAAAACATACAGTGATTCATGTTTGGGAGTCTCCCCGTGACCACGGTTGCTACAGAGCATCCGAAACGTCAGACGGTGGTTCAAAATTATCTACAAACAAGTGTAACTGAAATATATCACATTAAAAGTGTTATTTTTTAATATGTACTACTCGCGTAAACTACAGACAGAATTTAAATATTATTTGCTTGTATACGAAAAGAAAAGATTTAATATGTGTTGTTTAACATTGCTTGCGCAGTTAACATTAAAATAAAACACTTGACGGTTTAAAACGCGAAATATATTTCTTATTTTGAACTATATGCCGACGTTTAAGCATCCCCTCGTGATAACAAGTTTTGCAAAGCATTCGAAACGGAGTGTCGTTGTTAAAAATAATATATTTTTTGCGTTTTACTTAAACTTTTAAGTTAAGGGAACAATCGCTAAAGCTTTTGTACAAAATTATTACACAACATTCTGTTTATTTAATTCAGTTTCATTAGTCAAATCTTGCTAAAAATACAAATCATAATAAAGACTTCGCTAAAAGCGTATGAAAAATATCGTAAAAACCTTTATGTTATACGAATTACAAATAGAAAAAAAAAACAAAAGGTCTCTTAACAATGTACTTTTGTGACTTCGCCGCGTCAACTGCGATGAGGCTCTGAATTTCATTTTCCATAACTACCTTCTTATCCTCGACGTTGTAAAGATTTTTTTAATGTAAGAAGCATTGAAATAAGATCTAATTTACTGTAGAGAAAAGAATGGTACTATTTGCGTGTGCTCACTGTTTCTGTAGTCTCTTTACAACGGCTGTCAGCAAGCGTTCGCAATACAACTAATCTAAATACAACACTTTGAACTGTTTCAAACGTGAAATATATTAGTCAACTTATACGAAAAGCCATAGTGAGTTAGTTCTGTAAGGACCCAGCGAATACCAACTACGATGGAATAGGCACCCTTCATCTTGTCTTCAGTCCCCCGCGACCACGGCTTCCGCAAAGCAACCAAATTGTCGGGTTAAAAAAAAAATTAGTTCACTAATAAATTTCGCGTTTAAAACTGTTAAAAGTTTCTCATTTAAATGAAAACTACATATATTAAATTGTAGTACAAATTAAATAAAACAGTTGTTTACTCGTTATAATCTGTTTTATTTATTACTATTCATTATATAATACGTTACACATAACAGTCTGTTTATTTAGTTTTATTTGGGATTTATCCACAAAATGCCGACTATTATTTACCTATTCCCCCCTTTCCCTCTGCGAAGGATGAATGTTTAATTCTCTCATTTAATTACTAGTCCCACCTTTAGTTTCTTACTCTCTATATTTAATTAATCTGTAATTTTGTGACCACAATATTATGACGTCTTATAAAATTGAATGAAATACGCTCCATAAATGAGCTCACAATGAAGGCCCCATTCTTCGATCAGTCTACAGTTTAATTTTGTATCTATGGAAATTATGGGGCAAGTTGGGGCAGAGCTTTTATTAAGATGCCCCTTTATAGCGTATAAACTTTGATGGCGCGGTCGTTAAAATCCAACTGTTATGAAATTGAAAAATATCGTCTATTATAAACAATGTAGGAATTCTTTGTAACTATTTCGAAAGTAGATAATCGTTTAAAAGCCCCGGACTCTTATATCTTTTAGCTTTAGACATTCCGAAATCCATAGACTGAATTCGAAACGTAGCATTATCTGTGGACAGTGGTAAATGGCCCGGGTGGAGAATATTCCTACTACCCATTAAGTGTTCAGTCTTACCAAAGTATAAAAGGACTTGGTGGGGGAGATCACACGAACCATTGGTTCAAAAAGTTTGTCAAAGATAACAATTTGACGAGTCATTACTTATAGCAAAAAAAAAAAAAAAAGGGGCTGTGGTCACGGGACTAGCGAAAGCATCCGAAACGTCGGGCCGAAGTTAAAAAATCATTTTCAAATAAGTTTAACTAATATATCGCGTTTTAAACCGTTAAAGTGTTTTATTTAAATGTGTACTACGCGCGTAAACTATATAGCAATGTAACTAATAACCAACGGATCGTTCGATCCCCACCAATAACAACAGATGTCTGAACAATTTGTAATTTTTCTAAAACATGAGTCCTTCTGGAAATCTAGATATTAAATCGATGGATAGAAATATTTAACCGCGGCTCGCAGTTATTTGCGTTTCGTTGCAATGTAATATGGTTAGGTTATCTCACCTACCATCATGTGAATCCCACGCTAGTCTATCATATATAACAAACATTTAAATTTCACCCAGGAATCAGTAAGGCCCGACGTGGAAATATTAGCCGGATAAGCGACTCCGAACAACCGGGATGCGCCCAATTCTAGCCAATCAACGAGCCGACCTCAACATGGTGTGACCAGCATGAGGCAGACGCGTTTTATTATGTGCCACAGAGTAGATAGATATACATACTCCGCGATAGACAGAATTGTGTTGAAATATATATAAATGTTAGTAATAAGGATTTATGTTGTATGGGAACCGAAAAATAAATCGCCTTAGAACAGGGAATATATTATTTCATCTATTCTTACTTTAATTTAACTAGACCCGATTATCTTATTTTGATAAATATTGCATTTAAAACCGTTAAAAATGTTTTATGCAAATGTTAAAAAACTACTCTCGTAAACTATTGACAATATGTAAACTGTATTTAAATAAAACACTTCTTTACAACTCGTAAAGGTATACATGTACTAAGTAGTTAATTATTTTAATATATTACGCGTTTTAAACCGTTGTAAATGTTAATATAAATGTGCTACACGCGTTAACTACAGCCAATATATAAAAACGTGCAGCAAATATAACCCGAACGAGCAATTTAGCAGCAACATTTTTTGCATGGTTCCGTAAAGGATTGGGGAAATCTAAAAAGGCCGATAGCAAAACAATACTTTGGGCAGTAGATTGGCTGTGACGTCATCGGCGTGCTATGTGACCTCAGTCTGCGCATGATTCACCGGCGTCATGATGCATCAGCGCAGGTAATGGGAAAAGCCGTAACACATAATATCAAAACGAATGATATAGCTTTTTTATGATAAAGGAGGAGACAAGCATAGCGTTCACAGTGGAAGATAAGCCCACCCGTATAACATCTAACACGATGTGCTGTCGTCCTATTGTGGCTGAATTGTTTAACATGTGTAGAATTAACGATAAGTACGACAGAGGTTGAATACATTGTATCGGTCAACGGTATCCGAATTGATCAGTGAAGTAGTCACAGAAATGTGTCCGTCCCATGCCCTATAAGGGGGTAAATATAATTTCGCTTTTATATAATGATGGTCTGCACTGCATCTCGGAGAAACATGAAACTTAACGGTTCAATAATAAGTTAGTCACTAATTTTTATATATGCTGTTACACGCGACGTTGTTCACGTCCCGATGATATTGAGAGCCTAACTTAAAAGATAGACATATTCTATCGCGGATATTTTTTTAATCACCGTTTTCTCAGCTTACGCAACGTAAACATTCAAAGATGAATAATTTTCCCCGCTTTTCCCACGTTTCCTTCTGTTTCTACACTTATCGGTCACAACCTAATATTTCATAGCCTTCCTCGATAAATACAAAATTAAATTTTCAATTCGAACCATTCGTTTCTGAGATTAGCGCATTCAAACAAACAACCAACTGTTCAGCTTTCTAATATTAGTATAGATATCTTTGTAAACTTGTATATGCTAGTGCATTTCAAACTTACTAAAATTAGTATATTTCACGTTTTAAACTGTTAAAAATGTTTAATTTAAAACATCTTGCGCCGGCGCATTCCAAGCCTGTTAATAGTGGGTATTATCCACCTACATGCGCGGTCATGCTCTTTTTATTGCGTTCTTGGTAATTGGTTTAGTGGTATTACATGAACTCATCTGCAGAACTGGAGACAAGATACCTACCAAGTATTCCAACCATTTTGTGAAAGATACCACGAGGTCATCATAAGACAGAGACACTCTCGTCTCTATCCTGGAACAATCATAATTAAAAATAGCCACGGCTGAATTACGGTATTCGGGCGAAACGGACACAGATTTCAAAATTCTATCTACCTACTGGTCTGAATACCTAGTAAGTAACTATAAAGTGCATACAAGTTTTGATAAAACACTTTTAACGGTTTCAAACCCATACATTTTAACTTATTTAAAATTAATGTTATCTTATTTAAAATTAGTCTTAACTTATTGAAAATTAATTTTAACTAAGACCCGGCTCGACAATAAATTAATAAAAAGTAAACCAATATATTCAACGTTTCAAACCGTTACAAGTGTCTTATTAAAAATGTTCATGGTTGTATTAGCCGAGATATTAGACAAGTTTAAACTTATCGATCTGGCAAATAATAGTTAAAGTTGTTTGAGAAATATTTCACCTACGGCCCGACGTTTCGGATGCTCTGCAGAAACCGTGGTCAACTAACTAACGGGGAGACTAAAGATGGCGGGTGTCTCAAGTAAAAAACTACTAAGCTAGCGCCATTTGTTACGCGAAACATCCGAAACGTTGGGCCGTGGTTAAGATAATTTTCAAACAAGTTTAACCAATCTATATCGCGTTTTAAACCGTTACATTGTTTTATTTAAATAAACAATGTTATTATCTCTCAGTAAGTTAAATTAACGCAAGAAATACGTCTAGAAATTATAAATGTGCATATGAAATGTTGCTACGGTGTAAAAAGTAATGTTATAATTATTCCGAGAATCGCAGCACGTGCTTTCGCCGGATCGCGTCGGGTCACGCTTGGCTGCACTTAGATGTAACGCAAAAATCGGTATCATGTAGTGTTTTGTACAGATCGTATATCGGTAGGATCGGTGGTTCAATATTCACACTTAGGGTTGTCGATTACTTCGTAAGTCAATATATTGGTCAAATTATTATTTTTTGGCACGGACAGAGCACAGCACGAAACGCTGTTTATGCGTTCATTTGCGGTGGTTTTTTAATCTAAAATCAAATGTCAATGACAACATTTCAATATAATATATTAAAGTTTTCAAACACACATTGGTTTCTAGTTAGTTTTATTTATGCTGTATGCTGTAACACTTTTTAATGGTTTGAAACGTGAAATGTATTAGTAACTTGTTAACAATTATTTTACGTTTCGGATGCTTTGCGGCGTACATGGTCACAGGAAGACTGAAGATGGAGGGTGTCCCTAATGTCAAAGTCAAGTCTTGATGTGTACCTACTACTCGCGTAAACTAAAGACCTTATTTCATTTCTTTAAACTTTCAAGCACTGCAAAGCATCCGAAACGTGGTGCCGTAGTTAAATTTAATTTAAAATTAGTTTACTCATATTTTTCACGTTTCAAACCGTTAAGAGTTTTATTCACACGTATTTCCCGCGTAAATTGCAGACATCACTATTCTTGTCAAAATGTTTTATTCAAATGTGTAGGTACTACTTGCGTAAACTACAGGCAATATATTATCAATTTTCTTTAAAAAAAACACATAACGCAGCAAGTCGTAGTAAAATTAATAATGAGTAAACTAAAATCGTTCGCGTTTGAAACAGCTAAATATGTTTTATTGAAATGTATATATTTAACTACGGACAGTATTCTCTTAATACGAAATTTAACTAATATACTCTTTTTGAAGCCACCAGCCCTATTGGACCTGGTGCCCCTTACTCTGCGGTTGAATGCGATACCCATGAGCCAGATGTCTGGAATATTATGAACCTTAAGTAAAACAATGTTTTATGAAATTACCAATAGTGTGACAACTTGGGGTAAAGTCAAAAATACGGTGCAACCCATATAACATCTAGATCCTGTATAGGCCTTATATAGGAGTATTCGGAAATCTATAGATCAACTGTGGACACTGGAAACTGATTTTCACGTTTCAAAAAAAGAGTTTAACCAACACTGTTCAAACAAATCAAATTAAATAAATCACAGTTTTGAACGCGTCATATACAATTTTTTAAACTATGTTACAACGTTTCGTTTGTTGCACAGCGTCCCTTGTTGTTCTTGTAAGTTTGAAAAAACAATATATTACATGTTTAAATAAAACACTTTAACGGTTTAAAACGCGTTATATTAGTTAAACTTATTTGAAAATGGTTATTTATTTTTAACTTCAGCCCGACGTTTCGGATGCTTTGCAGCAGCCGTGGTCACGGGGAGACATATCATCATTAAACAACATATCGCGTTTTAAACCGTTAAAGTGTTTTATTTAAATGTGTACTACTCGCGTAAACTATACACAGTATTTAATATATTACATGTTTTAAACTGTTAAATAATTGGTAAACAGCAACAAGTTTTATAATAATTAGGTGATTTTTTGATTTTCGCGTGATATTATATATATGTTAAAATGCAGCTTATTTCGTCACACTTTTCCGGGACTCGAAAGTCGGCCGTCCACAGGTCTCACAATAATAACATCTACATAAGTGTCCCTAATGCTTCTAAACTCGTTCGCGATTGGTTCCTAGAAGGATGCGGGTCTGGAGACAAATATGAACCCTTTGATTTAATTGGAAATTCAATTCTAAAGTTCATACTTAAACTTACTAGCTATCGACTTCGTCCGCGAGAATCGCTATTTTGTACATCCAAATTCATTTTTGTAAACCCCGTCATTTTTATAAACATAGGCTGTTAGCCACGACGTCGGTCGCGTCCCTTCCCGTCGTTCTAGGAAGATAAAAGATAGACATATAGCCTCGCGGACTTTTTTTTAGATCATTAAAAGTCTCTCGTACATATTTCACATTTCTCGCTGTATCTTCGCTTGTATTAGTCACAGGGCGATGTTTTATAGCCCTAAATAAGAAATTCTCTAACCAACACAATAAAAAATCTATTCGACCCGTAGTTCCTACGATTGGCGCGTTCAAACAAACTAACTCTTCAGCATTGTATATTAGTATAGATAACTTACTTGAATGTCATGTAGATAATGTTGGTACATACCTGGAACAAACATATTTTCAATCAGTAAGTAATTCAGTACAATTTAGTTTAGCTAATGTTAAATATTGTCTGTAGTTATTTAAATAAAACACTTTAACGGTTTAAAACGTGATATATTGGTTAAATTTATTTAAAGATTATTTTAGCTACGGCCCGACGTTTCGGATTGAAGCAGTTGTGGTCATGGGGTAACTATCGCGTTTTAAACCGTTAGTGTTTTATTATTGGTTTTTGTTTGTACAGCTGTAGAGTAGGAACGCGTTAATCTTAGGAACTACTGGTTCGGATTAAAAAAGTGTGTGTTGATTAGAACATTAATTGGGGAAGGCTATTTAGGCTATAAACCATGCCGCGACGAATAGGGGCGAAGAAACAATAGGAAATGTGGACAAAACGGGGAAATTATTTCACTTTGAGAGCTCCCTAAGCAGAGACTAAATGGCAGTGCATTTTAAATTATGACAGTAATATTAACAAGATGCGCTGCCGACCTATTTAGGCTTTGGAGTGTCAATCACAATCGATCACAATCTACACCGTAATAACAAATCTCTTTTCAGAAAACGAAAACCCGATACTTGCAAGAGCGCGAGCGAGAATTCCACGGTTTAAAGTTCTCGAAAATATTTTTTCTTGTTCCGTTCTTTTTGTTGCTCGTCTGGAATTGTTGCGCCGTTTCTTCAATACATGTTTGATTACTTTAAGGCGGTTTTTATTGCGATAAGATGACCAAACGCGAGTCGGAATCGAATGTAGGGTTCCGTAACGTTAATTAGCATAATTTCATGTAATCATACCTTTTAGATTGTAATTTAAGCGAACCCTAAAAATATAAGAAGCGAATCTTTATATACTATCTTTAGTTGATTCGAGTAGTACACATTTAAATAAAACACTTCAACGGTTTAAAACGCGATATATCGGGACGCAGTTAAAAAGATTTTCAAATTAGTTTTAGTAATATAATTCCCGTTTTAAAACGTTAAAGTGTTAAATAACGTTGTTTAAGCATTGCCTGTTTAGATTCGACCTTGACATTCGGCACACCCTCCCATCAGTCCCCCTGTGACTACAACTGTAAGACATCCGAAACGTCGAGCCTTAATTAAAAAGTTGATATATTTTGTTTTACGTTTGACTTTATGCGTAAACAACTAACAACTCTTACAAGTAGTAAAATACAAATAAAACACTTTAAACGGTTTAAAATATGAAATGTATAACCTCATTTACGATTACGATTGGAATAAAAAGAATAACTAAGTTCCGATTTAAATTAAACACTTAAAACGGTTTTAAACTCGAAATAAACTCTTTTACAATTTATTGCAACTAGGACATTTAGTTAGTTTCGTAGTTAACTACAGAATCGTTTAAACCACAGATAATACTAAACGGGCTCGATTATTGACAGCCCCGACGATGGACCCATCATTTCCGCCCCCCCCCCCGGGGGCTAACCAGCCCCCATTCTTGAAGAGAGACGAAATTATCTGTCACTCACTTCAAAACGCCTTTTGTGATCGCACGAAATTTTAAGTGGACAATTATTTTTCCATTTAACTAGCAATAGTAGAGATGATTCAAGACTTCGAAGTTTCAACGGCTACTTTACGTTACGTAACGCGTTACGGCTGTAGTCTCTTGTTTTAATAACCATTCTTTGAAGCCTTTCGTGATTTTAGTCGATGAAGAGTCGAGCGTATTAAACAAGTATTTATTTTAAACGATCGTCGATATTACTATCGCGTTTTAAACCGTTAAAAGGGTTTTATTTGATGTGTAATTAACCTAATCATAATGTAACAATTACAATTCAGATTGCAGGTAAAAAGTTAATGGTTACTTTAATAGAACATCGATGGTTTATTTTCCCTGTTTGTTATTATTTAAACTATTTTTTCCCTAGTCAGCATAAATAGGGAGAGAGTTTAATGCCATGGGATAGATAATATTAAATACTGTCTATAGTTTAAGCGTGTAGTATACATTTAAATAAAACACTTTAACGGTTTGAAACGCGATATATTAGTTAAAGTGTTTTATTTAAATAGATAATATTTATTAAAATACAGACATGATAAAGGAGAACAGACAACCATGTCTGTGAAACCCCCAACGCCAAACAAAATGCGCTGTCGACCCTTTGGCTTTGGATATTCGGAAATCCACAGACTGGAAACGCTATCTTATTTTTATGACTTTTGCATCTATATCTAAGGGGGAATTGTATCCATCTATTGTCATAGACAAAAATACGAAGAAGTTACTGATATAGTTAGGGTTTTAAACCGTTAAAAGTGATTGGTGCGTGTCATCTAGTTATAGTTCCTTCGACCGTATGATAGATCCTTTTTAACGCAAGTTTCTTGTTATCTTTACCAATACGTTTGTATTTAATTGGTACCATTTATATCGATTAGTACATTAAATTCTTACTAATATGTTTCGCGTTTTAAACGGTCAAAAGCTCAATACCAATTGCATAGACTAGTACAATCCTTACTAATATTTTTTTAAATACTATAATTTTGGGGAAAATTATTCACCATCGTGAGTTTCCAACGTACGCTGCGAAAACGGTTTGAGATACCCAAAAAATATGCGAGAAGAAATGATACCTCTTTAATTGACCTAAAACAATGTCCGCACCGACGTCGGGCTTTGAGAAACAGAGGTTTAACACACAAATTCGGATGCCCAAAATAGTAGGATGGACCTACGCGGACAAAGTCGCTGGACATATGGAGAACTTTCAACAAAGGCACGGAAATTACGGCTAGATAACGGAGTCAAAGTCCAAAATCTATTTCACAATAATCGAAAACAAACACACTAATGTGTCTGGCGATAATTATGTAATGAATACGTTCTGCCCGTCACGCGTTTAGAATGTATTGATAAGCGATAAGGCGCTGTGGTATGACGCCTGGCGTACATCGGGCGATAAGGACGAAAAATCACATAATGCCATTAAAAAACACATTATTGATAATATCAAAAAAATTGCGTACGCAAGAACACAAAGTTTTTTGACGGTTTAAAACGCTAAATGTATTAGTTGAAATTGTTTTAATTTAGTTTTAAATACGGTCCGACGTTTCGGATGCTATGTAGCAGCCGTGGTCGTGGGGAGACTGCGCGTATATATTGCGTTTTAAACCGTTTAAGTCTTTTCTTTAAATGTGCTTACAATCGGTAATAAACTACAGACAGTATTTAACTTTCATTTTATTCACATGTATACGGCTATATATGAACTGTACTGTAGGACTTGGTAGATTAGTTTGTTAGAGCAACAGCACGGAACGCGTGGATGTCGGTTCTAGTCCTGCCCGAGTCGTAAATTTTTCAATTTAAAATCGATTTTTCATTTATACCATTTCAACAGTTCAAACCGCGAAATGTACTAGTTTCAACATTTTGTTTTTACTACGGTCCGAAGTTTCGGATGCTTTGCAGCAGCTGTAGTCATGGGGGGACCACGGCTAGTTTAAATACATATTACTTATAGAATTTTTAACCATATGTGTCGTATCAATTTATTAATATCCTAAAGTCATACAACAGATAATTTGACCCACCACGCCGTTCCAATGCGGGTTTGCGAGCTTTAACTACAACCTTAAGCCTTAACGAAACGTTGCTTTGGTCGTAGGTAAATATATATTTACCACTTTATAATGCGTTTTAAACCGTTAAAAGTGGTTTATTTAATGTTAAATTCATATTCTGTAATATATATAACCCATATAAACTAAATGTAATCATTATAAAGACATTGAATACTATATCTTTTGTGTTTTAAACCAAATAGTTAAATAATTCACGTTTCTTACCGTTTAAATTGTTTTATTTAATTGTAAACAATTCCCATAGGCCTTCACATCTCTACATCCCTCCCTTTTTTATAATATTAGCGTTAAATCGTTAACTTTGTACCACTCGCATAAACGACATTATCTTTCATATAAATATGACACCGCGTCACGCTCGCAAAATAACCTTTTATTAGGTGATATCACTATTTGTTGCAGATCGCGATAAAGCAAGTGTTTTGCGAGAGTGCGATAAGCGATATGCGTTGCTATGCAGGTTTTGTGACGGAATATATATGAATTGTATTTTACTGGCAAGCTTGTGCTTAGACCAAGAGTGCCGAAGGGGTCATCGTCTCCTTTAATCAGCCCACTGCAGCCTACAGAGCTGGACGTTTTGAGATAGCGTGCTGAAACGTAGACCAAGGGTGCCCCAAAGGGGGGAATCGTCCACATGAAACGCCGCCGTGTGGCTTAAAGACCTGGACAATTTTAGATGGCGTGTTTGAGCGTAGACCGAAGGTATCCCGCTAAGGCAGCATTGTCTATTTGGATAACAAAAGTATGGATATTGGGCTGGAAGTTTTAAGTAGTGTGCTTAAGACCAAGTAGTCAAGACCAAGAGTGCTCCGAATTCATCATCTACTTGGATCACCGATGTGTGACTTAAGGAGTAGAATCGTTTTTTCGGACAAGCAAACCGTTCTCTATCATATTTTTAGAGGGACCCACCCCCTCTAAAAATTTGATGTACTACTACTTACAGTGTAGTTATGTAGTTTATGCGTGTAGAGGGACCCCCTCTAAAAATATGATGTCGTTGCATTTTACGCACTTTTAGATGCGATAAAAAACACACTTTTAACGGTTTAAAAAGCGAAATGTATCTAATAACTTATTTATCTACGCTTTGTTGCTTTGCAGTCGCGTCCACGTAATTAAAATGAATTTTAAAAATAAATTTCGCGTTTTAGACCGTTAAGTTTTTTATTTAAAGATTAATTTTACAAATATTAAGCTATATAATGTCTATAACAGCTTAACAATAATGTCTAGTCGATCTTCGCTATGACGCAAATTAATGCTCTACTTCTAACTTGGAAGGCTTCTCGTCTGCCAAGTAATAATTATAGTCCCTCATTTGTATGGACGCCTCTTCGCCCGACCTTCCAAGATTCTTCGGCTTACGAGCTGACGAAATTTATTGTAATCACCTTTATCTCGCGTTTAAGTAGTTGGACGATGAAAGAGTACACATGCGCTGTCGACTTATTTCGGCTTCGGTTATTGGGAAACCGAAACGCGATTAAACTTCACGTATTTCTAACTGTGGACCGTTTGTTACCCGGGTTGAATAATATTCCTATCACGAGACGAAGTCCAATATGTTTAAAAAAATATATATATTAGTACCATGTTAGACCTCGTAGGGAAAGAAGCGACCCGTCGATTAATATCCGTACATTGCTACCCTATTTGACAAACCAATCCCCAAACAGCCACGTTGACCTCACAAGGGTTTCTTGTAAGTCTTCTCCTATGAAGCGGCCATCTAGGTTCCAGTTCCCCGCTCTAGAGCGACGAAGGACCGATCAATCTGGATGTAATGGCGACGGCGCTGGCGCCACCGCGGGCGACGCACCCCGACCACAGACTATCGCGTTAGGCCGCCGTCACACAGACTCACCGCGAGGAAAACGCAAGTAAATTCGTTTGTTAACTTACAGTGTAGTTATGTAGTTTATGCGTGTAGTAGGATTAAACTAAAACAATTTTACGGGTTTAAAACGCGAAACATACTCGTCAAGTTCGTTCGCTCTGGAAACCCAAGAAATCAGGTGTAACAACTAATTTAGTGTTTTAATCCGTTTAGTATTTTTTCTTTAATCGATGTTATATTTGAGACGCTGCTTTAAGTGTCTAAAACATAACATATCAGTTCAGATTCTAAAGTGAAATGATATTAAACCAAAATACGTAGATTTTAAGGTAGAAATTACGTTACGCGAGAGATGCTGTATCGGTTGAAAAATTCGACGACGACGTTCGTGACGGTAGTCAACGGACACGGTAATTCAATCGGTTAGAGCAGCACGGAACGCTTCAGTTGCCGGTTCAAATCCCGCTCATGTCGTATTTTTTTTATGGATTTGAAATAAGTATAATATAATATTGTTCCTATCTATCCTATATGTGACGAATCTGTCGCTAGTTCTCGTTTTTTTTGTACGGCCCTGATTTGATTCATAATTCTATCTAATAACCGACATAAATAAATGATTTTTGATTTGAATAGAATTCAACACATCTTTATCATCGCCGGCGAACTTTATCGTCTGTTTGTCGGAGCCTTAAGTCTAGGGCTTGCCGCCCACTCGCAGTTCAAGGCTAGACGCAGTATTCAATTCCTGTTATATTACATTTGCCAGTAAATATGGATATCATGCTTGTCTAACATTCTCCCGTTTGATTTATGAGATGGAAAGGAAAGTATACGAAGACAACAAATGTCTGTAGTTTTTCTCTCTTGCGTAAAAAAATTGATGTAATTAATTCGTTGTAGAAAAGCTTCTAAAGGAATGTGATTATAGAATGGAGAGGCAAGGAGAGTCTTCAAAATAAAATACTAACGGTTTAAAACGCCAACGTCTCTTCGTGGCCACGGCTGCAAAGTATCCGAATCATCGTAGTTAAGATAATTTGTAGATAAGTGAAACTTATATATTTCGCGTTTTAATCCGTTAAATGTGTTACTTATATGCGTAGACATTTTCTTGTAACCTCATTCTCTTCTATAATCACATTTTTCATCTAGGAGTTTTTTTACAATGAAAGTATTTCATTTTTTATAATACATGAGAGACAAAAATGGAGTTGCCTTTGTAGGAAATACTTCAGCCATATATAACATCGAAACAAAATGCGCTGTCGACTTATTTTGGCTTTAGATATTCGGAAATGCACGGCCTATAACCGAAACGCGAATAAACTTCACGACTTTCATCTGTGAACCATGGTTTCGAATCGACTTTCATTCCTACCACCCATCTAATATCCAAATTTGTAGACGAAGTTCAATGTGTTTTAAAACAATTATAAATTAAATAACTTGTTGGACCCGGTGGGAATCGAACCCACGACCCGACGATTATTGACATTGCTACCATTACACCGGCGAGCCCGTCAGAACACGTACTAAATATTTTCGCTTGATTAAAAAAAAGACAGATCGCGACCACGTCGATAGATGTTCCGTTCGTTCACACCAGGATTTATATTTAGTCGTGTCGGAATGCAGCCAGCGCTGAGCACTGACCTACCGCAACAGCACTGTCACAGTTTCCGACGATCAGCATGCCCCACTTCTTTCGATAACCTTTGAAGTGCACTACTCACATTTCCCCCATCTATACTAATATAAAACTGAAGAGTTTGTTTGAACGCGCCTATCTGAGGAACTACTAGTTGGAATTTAAATTATTTTTGTGTTGGTTAGAGCATTTATCGAGGAAGGCTTTAGGCTGTAAACACATCGCTGCGACAAATAGGAGCGAAGAAACAGCGGAAAATGTGGAAAAACGGGGAAATTATTCCTCGTTGTGCGTGCCTTCCGTTGCGTGTGCTGCGAAAACGGTTCTAAAAACCAAAAAATATGCATGGCATAATTATTCCTGTCTGAATGATCTACAAAAACGTCCGCGACAGTATATCTCTATATTTTAAGATTAACGCAAGAACCGTTTATATGGTAGTGAAGTTTGGTCGAAATTTTATCAACATAATACTATTTTTGAAAACAAAACGTTTGTCGGATCAGCTAGTCATAAATAATCCCGTTTGGGGTATGGGGCGAATACTGGGATTTTAGTTTCGAGTCTTGGAATATGAGTAGGTACAATAATTACTGGGTTTTTCACTATCACACATACACATATTATATGTAAAACTCACGACGTAATGTGGACATCGCGTGGTATTATATTCAAAACATATTTTTCATTCCAACCGTGCCATTAATCTGTATTTGATAGTTCAAATCGAAGTAAAATAAAAAAACATTAAGGTAAATAATATGCTTGTAACGGTTTAAAACGTGAAATATACAAGTAAGGCAGCTGCGAAGCGTCCCAAACGACGACAAGTAAAAATAAATTAAAAACTTTGCTCACTGCTTGACCAGATGAATCAATTTATCTCGTGTTTTAAACTGTTAAAACAGTGTTCTGTTTAAGTGGTAAAAAAGGGCCGTGGCGACTCACAAATAGGGTTCTGTAACATTGACTTGGTACACAAAATTATTGTAAATTTTTCGTTTCTTCCTACTGCCTTTCACTTCTAGCCATTCCTGCATGCCGTACAATTTTTCAATAAAAAAACTATTTTATGGCGAATCTAAACTCTAACTAGCTTACAGGCCGTGGCAAGCCGAGCGAAATCTCGTTCTACGTCCAGAACTGTAGTGACTAACCGCTTTCGAGAGGCCGGTGCGAACAGAATCGGACACCCGGACGACCGACGCGTCGTGTCCGACGGCTTATCGGACACAATGCTCGCTCGATAACGGAACAATGAGCGTAAACTAGCAGATATGCTTATCTAGTGTCAATACTCTTTTGTACCCGAGATACGTCTATTAGTCCTAATGCGCCGGCGCATTCTTACCTCATAATGTCGGCCATTAAGTAACTACTTGTTGGTGGTTTTAGATATAAAAAACATCAAAGTTCTCGAACTTTGGTGTATTGTTAATCGACGGGTCGTGGATTCTATCCCCACCGGGTTGAATGTTTCTAATAAATTTATAGTTTCTCTGTAACTTGTATATCTTAATTCCGTACGTCACGAACCACTGTCGAAAGATGAAGCCATAAGGTAATCGCGTTTCGGTTTTCCAATATAGCCAAAATAGGCCGATGACGCATCTTGTAATTCACCTCTCGTGAACCCCAAGCCTGTTTAAACCATCGTTTAAGTCCTACATCCATAAAACATTTATAAGTTGATTTTTAAAAACATACTGGAACCGATGGCAATCGAACCCGTTGTTTATTAAATACTGTCTGTAGTTTATGCGAGTAGTACACATTTAAGTAAAACATTTTAACGGTTTAAAACGAGATATAGTAGTTAGATTTGTTTAAAAATTAATTTTAACCACGTCCCGACGTTTTGGGCGCTTTGCAGCAGCCGTGGTCACGTGGCCACGGGGAGACTTAAGATGGAGAGTGTTTCTGACGGTAAAGTAAAAACTGCTACGCTAGCGCCATCTGTTTCGTCGAAGTTGGTGTTCACATATATTACAGTTTCGCCAAATTAAAGATAATATTCAAATTAGTTTAACTAATACACATCGCGTTTTAAACCGTTGTTTATTAGTTATATACAGCGTCGAGGCCGTCGAAAATCATTATCATAACGTTAATTTGAATATAACATTTAATCTTTGGCCTCATAATGTGTTTGTAATCCACGTTTACATAATTAACGGTTGACAATGTGCTGTTTAGATAAAAGCAGACAACACATACGCAAATGCTTTTTACGCCACACTAATCTATACTATTATATAAAGCTGAAAATATTGCCTGTTTGTTTAAACGTGCTTATCTCAGGAACTACTGGTTCGAATTAAAAAAATATTAATCTTTAAAAAAATGTCCGAGACGGTATATATGTCTATTTTAAAAGATTAACTTTTTATGATAATCAAATTTGGTAAGAGTACTTCCTATGGTAAATGACCTCTTCACCTATGTACAGCATTGACTCATTTTTGAGTCCGTTTTACTGGATACTGTCTGTAGTTTACGCGAGTAGTACACATTTAAATAAAACACTTTAACGGTTTAAAACGCGATATATTTTCCCGTGTCCCGTGACCACGGCTGCTGCAAAGCACCCGAAACGTCGGGCCGTAGTTAAAAATCATTTTCAAATAAGTTTAACTAAAATATATCGCGTTTTAAACCGTTAAAGTGTTTTATTTAAATGTGTACTACTGATCAATTTTATGTACAGGCAAGCAGGCAAGGCATTAGACGAGCTCGCTGTTATCTATCGCTAATAATCAACGGGTCGCAGCTTCGATCTCCACCCGACCCAGCATTTCTACGTTACAGCAGTTCTACGTGACTCGGACGGAATTTCTATATTACTACCATACAGATTTCCAGATGAAGTCCAACACACGTTGGACCCAATGTGGCTCGAACCCGACGACCCTTTTTAGCCATACATCGCTACCATTGCTAGCCCGTCAAAAGTGAACAATACCATCGTACAAGATAACATTTGTTTTTTTATATAATATTTGCCTTACATAACAAGATAAGAATCGGCTATCGAAATTCACTATGCGTATCGGCGCAAGCGCCTCTTCGTAACTAATTTGTTTTCTAAAATGGTATCATTGACTACATCCTATATTATTATGCGCGTGAGTGGTACCGGAATACCGTAACCGGTCATATCCGGTTCTATAAAGTATGAAGTACTCCCAAATACGCGTACTATCTATACTAATAATATAAAGAAGTGTTTGTTTGAACGCGCTAATCTCAGGAACTACTGGTTCGCACTGAAAATCTTTCTTATATTGGTTAGAGCATTTATCGAAGAAGGTTTTAAGCTGTAAAACACCACGCTGCGACCAATTTGTGCGAAGAAACAGTGGAAAGTGTGGAATAAACGGGGAAAATTGTCATCTTTGAGAGCTTTTGTTGCGTGCGCTGCGAAAACGGTTCAAGATACACAAACACTATGTAGGAAAGAATGATTCCTCTGTAAATGATCTAAAAAAATGTCCTTGACAGTAAATGTCTATCTTCTAAGATTAACTTGCAAGAACAGCTTAAATTTATAAAAACGAGATTCGCAAAATCTAATTTGACGCCCAAAATAACTATTCTACGCCGACAAACTCGCGGCCACATCTAGTAAAAAGTGCTCCCTTATACGCGTACATTACTTAATACACTTATCGGCGAATGAATCACGTTCGAACGGCTCTAATTAGCGTTTAGATTTTTCACTGTTAACACAGTTTTCCATTTATCAACGACTCACGACCTTCACAAGCGCATTGATAAGAGATAAATGACTGCTCAGTACTTAAACACTGTAGCTTACGCGAGTAGTACACATTTAAATGAAACACTTTAACGGTTTAAAACGCGGTATATATTAGTTAAATTTATTTGAAAATCATTTAAACTACGGGCCGGCGTTTATTTCCCGTGACCACGGCTGTTGCAAAGCGACCCATACCCCAATACCCCAGCAAATAGCAATAACAAGATTCGCTGTTGACCTATTTTGGCTTTGGAAATTCGGAAATCCAGAGAGTTTCGGTCTCAACGCGATTACACTTCACGGCTTTTTCATCTGTTGGTTCGTGAAGACGCAATTTCGATATTCCTACCGCCCATTGAATATCCAGATTTCCAGAAGTCCAACATGTAAAAAAATATATAAATTGATTAGAAGCATTTTGGACCGCTGGGATATATTAGGCATACATAGACCATTAGACTAACGAACCCGTGATTTTTTTTATTTAGAACGAAAAGAAGGCTTTTGCGGCCATTTTGCAAAGCTATTGGTGTCTAGCTGCACGACGGTCGTAATTAAAAAACCGAGGCGCAGTTACGACGGAACAGCTCGAAGTCAAATAGCTGTTTTACACCACTAGAAGTAAGCCGCAGAACACTTGTAACTGCTTCAAATTAGAATATTTCACGTTTAAAACAGTCGTGCCTCGTTTCACGAGCTGGTATCACCTTTTCTCACCGTGTTCAAACAGATTGTGTTCGCCGCAGGCCGACACTGTTTATCAACAGGTATATTCCGCGATCAGCAGCAGCATCCGCCGCAATCAGCTGTATGTCGGCACACACGCACTGGATCCGCAAAGCCGAGGGGCACTGGCTGCACACACACACACGCGAGAACTGGCTTCAGCGGGGAGCAGCGGACATTGCGGACGCGTGCTCGCAGTGGGAACGTCGGCGAACGACTGAGGACAGCAGCGGGGGCAGCGGGGGCAGCCGGCACCGCCCCCGCCGCCCCCTGCACCCCGCCGCCCCGTCGGATGAATGACAATAATGGAAGACGTTCAACTCGGCCGCAGCCGAATATGAATCATTGCATGGGTGCAGCCCCGCCCGACTGCAGCCGGATGATTGTCGGCTTATCGGCGGTCGGCGCATCTGTTCGCGTTAAGTCGCGAGTGACACGGGCATGATCGCTGGTTATTGATGACAGACAAGCATGGCGTACATTGATGATGTGATGTGGACGAAAAAGATGTGTTGTCGGCCTATGTCAGTTTCGTAAATTTCTAAAACTATCGATTGATAGTGAAACGCAGATGTATTATTGTTTTAGATAATTATAGAATTGTTGTTTTAATGACATACAATCATAACGTTGTTGATAGTGTGTTGTCGGCCTATGTTTGTTTTGTCAATTTGTAAAGCCATTGATTGAAACTAAAATGCGAATTTAATGTCGCCCTTAGATCAGATTAGCAATTTTGCTACTCATGACAGACAAGCTTAACGTTCATGTTCTGTTGTCGGCCTATGTAGGCTGTTGTAAATTTGCAAAATCCACTAATTGACAGTGAAACGCGAATTTATTATCTGTGAACGTTGGTTCGTAATGACGTAATGGAAACGATATTCCCACCACCACATTTAATTTTCAAGTTGTTTCAGACGAATTTGAAGTGTTATGTAAATTATAAATTGATTTTAGAACCACGTTGGGAATCGAAACTACGATCCGTCGATATGAATATCCCACTGTTGGGCAAAGGTGTGAAGTGAGGGTTTAAGTTTGACCCACCATACTACTTTAGTGGTTAAAGTTGTCTAGGATTACGTTAAGACTGGTTCTTGGTTCGAATACTGGAGAAACCGATGCCATAAAAGTCGCGAAACAAGATTTATCGGTGAAACGGACACAGAAATATGTTCGCCCCACGCCGCAGAGGCAGAAACGGTTTTTTTCTCATGGCCCTACATTTTATGTAGGTGGGCCAGACAAAAATAAAAGTGTGCAAGATATTCCTCGTTTCAGACACACAATGCAGACAGAGCGCCTACGTACAGTTCTTCACGTTCAGAAGATTGTAAAGCGGCTAAGCGCGAGTCGGATTCGTGTACGATGGGTTCTGTACCATTGGCAACGCAAACTTTTATTTAAATCTAATTTAAATACTGTCTATAGTTTACGCGAGTAGTACACATTTAAATAAAACACTTTAACGGTTTAAAACGCGATATATTAGTTAAACTCATTTGAAAATTATTTTTAACTTCGGCCCGACGTTTCGGATGCTTTGCAGCAGCCGTGGTCTCTTGGTCTCCCCACGTGACCGCAAGAATATATCGCATTTTAAACCGTTAAAGTGTTTTATTTAAATCTAAATTGTTAAATTGCAATAGAACACTTTTAACAGTTTAAAACGCGAACTACATTAGTTAACTTATTTTTTATTAACACTTTCAAGCACGTGCTGCTCCATTTAATTTGTCTGTAGTTTACGCGAGGAGAACAAACTTAAATAACTTTTAACGGTTTAAAACGTGAAATTACTTGACTTATTTTTAATATCGCTTTCAAGCACGTACCGGTTCATTTACACGGTAAAATGCGAAATATATTTTTTAACAATGACAGATGACAGAGATGCAGCAGCCGTGGTCCCACCGTGGCCCTTGTGAAACTAAGTGGGGTATGGGACGCGCATGCCCGCAACCGTTTGTCTTCGCTTTTTAAGAAGTTGAACCTTTTGTATTCCTGGGATCCGAACCGAACCATCTTGTTAAAATATAATCACTGATCCATGGAGGTAGCATTTGATGATGTAACACTTCTGCTGTTGAAAAATTACGAGGCAACTTGACACGAGTTACAGCGCTGAAGAGAATTCAAACTTCACGTGTTTAATTACATTTTTTTTTTCTGTAAGAACATACGATTGGTTTCAATTAGAAGATAAATACTTTTAACGGGCTTAAACGCAATATATAGAAATATTATATCGAATTTCGTAAATTAACATTTTCAAGAACGTAATGATGTACTATTGTCTGTTGTTTAAATAGTATGCGTTTAAATAAAACACTTTTAACGGTCTAAAACGCGATATATATTAGTTTAACTTATTGGAAAACTATTTATTTAAATATGTATGTACCTCTAGTATCGTTTATTTCTCATTACTGTTTGTTTGTATGTATTATTGTATTGAGAATGAATGATTGTTTTAATAAAACCCTTTTAACTGTTTGAAACTCGAAACATATCTTCACTTATTATTAAATTAATTAAGTTCACTCGTAACCACGTCGGGCTATAGGTAAAATAAGTTAACTATTATATTTCAAGTTTCAAACCGTTAAAAATGGTTTTAAACAATTTGCACTACTCGCATAAACTGCAGGCAATGCATAAATAAACACTTTCCCCAGTGCATCGGCCCGACGCAGCGGCCTCGAGAGAGAACGTCTAAATTACCTCGAGCGGACACAATTGGAAGAAAACATGAGGGCGAAGCCCCGGATTAGATTAGCGGAGATAAGATTAGTGGTCGCTCCCCGGTAATTGCGCTCCCATACTTGCAAGGATTAACTGCATTTGAGCGCTGTTCCACCGCGAAAAATCATTGCAACTCACTGGTCGTAGCTTCGATTCCCATGCAGTCCAAAATGTGTCTAATGATGTATAGTTTTTTTGAAACGTGTTCTGGAAATACTGTCGTATAGTTAACGTCGGGCTGAACTTAAAAATGATTTTCAAATAAGTTTAACTAATATATCGCGTTTTAAACCGTTAAAGTTTTTTATTTAAATGTGTACTACTCGCGTAAACTATAGACAGTATTTAAAGTTTGTTTGTTTGCTTAGATGAATTTTGCTTTGCTTTTTATGTTGCATAGAGTATAGACCATTTATCGATGAAGGCTTTAGGCTATAAAACATTACGATGTGACTAAAAAAAAAAAAAAAAAAAAAAAAAAAAAAAAAAAAAAAAAAAAAAAAAAAGGGGGGGGGGGCAAAAGGAAAAAAAAAAACAAAAAAAAAAAAAAAAAAAAAAAAAAACCCCCCAAAAAAAAAAAAAAAAAAACCCCCCCCCCCAAAATTTAAAAAAAAAAAAAAAAAAAAAAAAGGGGGGGGGGGGGGGGGGGGGGGGGAAAAAAAAAAAAAAAAAAAAAAAAAAAACCCCCCCCGGGGGGGGGGGGCGGGGGCCCCCCCGAAAAAAAAAAAAAAAAAAAAAAAAAAATAATTTGGGGGGAGTTTGGGAAAAGAATACCCAGGAAACTACTAGGGCGGGAACGGGGTTCCCCCGCGCCTATTAGCCACAGCGCAACGTTTTATAGCCGGTAACCTTCTTCGAAAACTGCTCTAACCAACATGAAATAATTTTTAAATTTGAACCAGCAGTTCCTGCGTTTAGCGCGTCCGAATAAACTCGTGGCTTTATAACATTAGTATCGTCGGGCCAGTAGTGAAAATGCAGTGGAATCTTTGCAGTTGATATAACATTCGTTTGCACGCTAACGCGATAACGTGTTTATTCAAGTGACGACCGTACACCTCACTTCTTCATAAATATTTACGAATGCGAAACTTCACGAGAGATAACAATCCAAATTAAATGAAACGCTATTCGATTTTGTCTATAGTTGACGCGAGTAGTGCACATTTAAATAAAACACTTTAACGGTTTAAAACGCGGTATATTAGTTATATTATAGTATAGTAGTATAATGTGTATATTATAGTAGTATAATGTGTACTACTCGCTTAAACTATAGACAGTAATTAGTTAAACTTATTTGAAAATAATTTTTAACTTAGGCTTGACGTTTCGGATGCTTTGCATTTGCATGTCGCCCCGTGACCACGGCTGTTTAAAACGCGATATACTTTAGTTAAACTTTTTTGAGAATTGTTTTGAACTACAGGCCGACGTTTCTGATGCTTTGCAGGAGCCGTGGTCACGGGAGACAATAAAAACGGGAAAATGTTTAACTAAAATATATCGCGTTTTGAACCGTCAAAAGTGTTTTATTTAAATGTGCACTACTCGTGTTAATTACAGACAGTATTGTTTGATTAATTCTTTACTAAGTTTCGACGTTACGGATGTTAAACGTGAGTCGAATAAAACACTGTAATGGTTTAAAATGAGAAATATATATAACTTACTAGCTGTGCCCGCGACTTCGTTCGCATGGAATAGTGACTTGGGGTAGAATTTAATCTATTGTAAGTGCTACTTTGCCACATCACTCCTACTCTAACTCTTACTCCCACTCCCATTCCCAAAAAAACCAAAGACCCCCCCTTAACTTCTTACAACCTCTTTTTCGCAATGAAAAGAAGCCTATGTTCTTTCTCAGGGTCTAGACCATCTGTATACTAAAATTTCATTCAAATCCTTTTAGTAGTTTTGGCGTGAAAGAGTAACAGACTGACAGAGTTACTTTCGCATTTATAATATTAGTAAGGCTTACAGTCCGAGATTTCAGTTACTTTGCAACAGCCAAGCTTACGGACTAAAGATGGGGGAATTATGTCTCCTGTTTATTTTAAATTTTAAATTATTTGATGTATCGGTAAAGTTAGACGTAAATAATGCAAGGGTAAAAGGCCAAAAGGCCAAAAGGCCAAAAGGCCAAAAGGCCAAAAGGCCAAAAGGCCAAAAGGCCAAAAGGCCAAAAGGCCAAAAGGCCAAAAGGCCAAAAGACCAAAAGGCCAAAAGGCCAAAAGGCCAAAAGGCCAAAAGACCAAAAGGCCAATAGGCCAAAAGGCAAAAAGGCCAAAAGACCAAAAGGCCAATAGGCCAAAAGGCCAAAACATCCTAACTTTTGAGATGCAGTCATATTAATCTTAGTTATAGGGTCCCGTTTTTACCGTTTTCGTACGGAACCCTAAGAACGCCTTATTTACTTAATAGCCCCGTTTTCCGATAAGTCTGGCGAAATAAAAGTGCAACAAACTAATATAACCTTTCCTTATCGTTCGATCAAAGTCAAGTGAAGACACTGTATTTTGTCCTTCCCGACAGCTCAGTGTAGTTGTACAGTGGTTGCTAGGTTGGTTACTGGTTCGACTCTCGGGAAAGAATGAGTTCCGGTTTAGAAATAACCTAAAATTAAAGCCCGAATATTAGACATGAGAGATTCCTATTCTATTAATGAGGCTCGTAGGGTCGATTTCCACCGGGTTCAAAATTCTTTGTAAAGTAATTTATACATTTTCTAAAAGCTGATAAACATATAAAAACTGAAATAAAACAGTTTTAACGGTTTTAAAAGCGGAATTAATGAGTTAAGTTATAAATTTGCGCGGTCGGGGTGTGGTGCGGGTCGTAGCTACAATAAGTTGACTTATACATTTCGCGTTTTAAACCGTTTAAACTGTTTTATTTCAGTGTCTAATTTTTTTAGCAAAATGATAAATATCTTTTAAATTAAGATGTTTTACCCGGTCGGATCTACGATCCTTTGAATTAGTATACATATATGAAAACGAAATCAGTCTGCGATCCTAGTTCTAGTCCAATGAAAATCTCTTTGTTAATCAGAGCCACATTGGGAATTTCGACCACGTAATCTATACTAACATATAAAGCTGAAGACTATGTTTGTTTGTTTGGTTTGAACGCGCTAATCTCCGGAACAACTAGTTCGAATTGAAAAATTATTTTTGTGTTGGTTAGAGCATTTATCATGGAAGGCTTAAGACCATAAAACATGCTGCAACCAATAGAAGCGAAGTAACAGTGGGAAATGTGGAAAAAATGGGGAAAAAATTTACATTTGAGGGTTACCGGTGCGTGCGCAGCGAAAATGGTTTAAGATACCCGAAAATAATCTGAAAAAATGTCCGTGACAGTATATTGTCAGGTCAGCTAGTCCCAAAATATCATGTCCTACCAGATTTAATTAAACAAAACGGTTTAAAACGCGAAATATATTAGTAAAATCCCTTAACCCCACATTTCAAATACGTTACAACAAATCGGGACCTACATGAAGATTAACTAACTAATATATTTCGCGTTTTAAACTGTTAAAATAAATAGTAAAAGCATACAGAGTGTTCTTAGAATTTCCATTTAAGATATGGTGCTTTCAGTGCTTCTGTTTCCCCTAGATTCGAACTTTGGACGTCTCGCGAACTGTGAAGGCGATCTATAGGCTAATCGTTACTTATTATAATTGTTCTCAATTTCGAATTGTATTTGAGATAAACGCTAAAATAATGTGCGCGTGCGCAATATCGCGTTGTATGTATGTGGTTTTATTTTATCGGGTCTAGACCGGTTAGCCCACGCTGATACACTGATTTCTGCATCTTGCAAACTGACTGCCCTAGTGATGGGAAACAAAGCACGTAGTCGGGACTAAGTTTTAACATGTTGCGATATTATGGTAGAGGAGAGACAAACCTCGGACAAAGGTGACCTAAAGGCTATATAACAACTAGTCAGGATGTTTTATCGACCTATTTACGATTTGTATGCACAAAATAATGATATTAAGACGATATGTTGATTTTGCCATTTAACATCAAATTCACTTAAACATAAAAAAAATATTAAAAACATTGTCTTTACTTTAAGCGAGTAGGACACATTTAAATAAAACACCTTTGTCGTTTTAAAACGCGAAATATATTTTTTACCATATTAAAATTTTATTTAACTACCGACATTTCCGACGTTTTGCAGCAGCATGTCAAATATAAGCGTTGAGCGCTAGCTTAGCAAGTAAAATACATATATTTCTCGCTTTAAACCGTTAAAGTGGTTTTATTTAAATGTGTACTACTCGCATACAGACAGGTCAGCTATTTATAATATAATCGCAGAGCCCAACACTAGACAAGCACCCGCCACACTACTTGTTCTTTTTTCACCCTTATACAGCCTGTATCGACCTCGGGCGCCAATATCAAACTAGTCAAAGCATAAAATCCCACTCCCCACCGTTGGGCATGGGGCGAACACATTTGTGTATCCGTTCTAGTGATCGACGTTTTTACGAATATAACGGGTCATGATAGACACCAATCAACTGGCCGTGGGTTCGATAACCATCGGGTGTAATTTGGAAATCTGGACATTAAATTGATGGAAGAAATATCGAAATTCCGCCTTCACGAACCCCACAAATGCGACTACCGTGAAGTTTGTTCGCGTCTTGGTTATCGTCTGTGAGTTACCTAACACCCAGAGCAAAAATAGGTCGATAACACATCTTACTTAGACGCTATATGACTGGGGTTTTCACCCTTCATCAAGAGAACCCCATATAACAAAACCATTTATTGTTTTCCGGGAAATCGAAGCCCGGACGCCTCTTAACCCAATTCTAAACCAATGAACTATGAAGACTTATATTTCATTCTTTCAAAATTTCATTCGAGAATCCTTTTAAGACTATTTATGCCGGATCACGTCTAGATCAGTTCGGTTACACTTGAATTGCAATGAAAACCTCTATTTTGAGTAAAAGACGAGAAAAAATGAATTATTCCTTAAGTAGTTTACGCGAGGGACACTTACACTTAACGGTTTTAAATGTAAGTGAAGATTTTTTCTAATATCAATTATAACTTAAAATCATCTGTAGGCGATGGTTCGTGACCAGGACGGAATATATTATGTATTGATTTCTCTAACGTATAAAATATAACTTAAATAAAACATGTTTAACCGTATAAAACGCGAAGTATATTTAACGCGTAACATAATTTCATTGGCATTAACAACTGATGGCGTTGCAGTTCTGGCTTTGACATTAGGGACACCATTAGCATTCAGCTCCCCGCTTGACCACGTATACTGCTGCGACGTCCGGCTTAAGTGAAGTAAATTATACATAATGTAAATAATATATTTTGCGTTTGGAACCGTTAAAGTGTTTCACTTAAACGTATAGGTACTACTCGGGTAAAGTACAGCCTTCGTACTACTTTTATTTTAGTTTTAAACCGTTAAAATTGTTTTATTTAAGTGGTATATATACGTAAAAATGTTGTAGTGTTTTAGCATCGTTACTGAGGGTAGTTTGTGGAAATATAAACAGCAAATGCATGTTTAACATAAAAAAAATATATTTAGAATCGCGTGTTTAACAGTTTTTTAAATTTACTAGCTGATCCGGCAAATGTTCTTTTATTCATTGCAAGGTAATATCCATACTACTACGTATATAAAGCTGAAGAGTTTGTTTGTTTGTTACAACGCGCTAATCTCGGGAACTACTGGATCGAATTGAAAAAGTATTTTTGGGTTTGTTAGAGCATTTATCAAGGAAGGCTATAGGCTAACATCGCTGTGACTAAATAGAAGCGAAGAAATAGTGGAAAATGTGGAAATCACGGGGAAAATTATCTAAATATCTTTCCAGGTTTCCAATGCTGTTACGCTGCGAGAACCGTTCAAGATACCCAAAAAATATGTACGAAAGAATGATTATTTTTTAAAGTATCTAAAGAAATGTCCGCGCACTATATTATACAAACACACACATTAGTTACACTTGTCTACTCATATATTTCGCGTTTTAAACCGTTTAAGTGTTTTTTACAAACTTCTATCGTATCTTAGCTAGTTGGATTTCCCCACCGTGTTATTATTGTGGTACATATTTCATCTAAACAATTTTCAACATCGAAATTTAATTTGCGCGAGAGTTGAAAATGAGAATGCTTTCGGCTCGTACCGTACAGAGCAGTAAAACCGACTCATTGTAATGTTTAATCAAAATTTCACATGCTAACCATAAAACATAGTGCGGCAACACAAAGGCATTAGATATTTATTCTCAGCCCCATGTCGCACAAAGCAGGCGCCATTCTTGCGGATTATAATAAGTAGGGTCGTTAGAGGTGCATATGCAGCGATATGCATGCATGGCTGCATACATATTGCTGTCTTTATGCGTCATATTAGATTTACATTAGGATAAAGGGTGTACTTATAGCATTAAGAGAAATATCACAGGTATATAACAAGTCGATATGATGTGTTGTCGACTTATTTTGGCGTAGCACATTCAGCAATCCGGGGACTGAAACCGAAATGCGGTTATAGTTCCTGCCGCCCATAGTTATCTTAGTATATCGCGTTTTAAACCGTTAACAGTAGTAGTTTAATATTTTGCCCGTGATAACATATGTATAATTTAAAAATCGTTTTTTACATAGAAAAAAACACTTTTAACGGTTTAAAACGCGAAATATATTAGTAAACTTGTTTAAGATTATTTCAATTATATCTTAACCTATTGGATGGTTTGCAGAAAAACGTATTTTAAAAAACTTAAAATAAGTAATATATTGCGCGTTTTAAACGGTTAAAAGTGTTTTATTTCAATGTATACTACTCGCGTAAACGAAAGACGTTTCCGAAGTCCAAGAAAAACCATTTCTTTCGCAATTTCAACGAGTTACAACTTTAAAGAAAGGTGATTCGAATTTCCTCGTCCGACGATAACGGAACCACAAAATTGGATTTCCCGATATCATCTGGGTGCTGTTGACAGCGGCCGTTGTGCTCACCGGCTCCCTTGGTTGAATACGACGAATTAAAACATGAAAAACAAGGCTGAAGATTCAACAATCTTCTTAGAATACTGGTTGGTTATTTTTAAAGTATTATCTTTTTTAATTTTTATTTTTTGAGATATAGCGAGATGCGCTGTCGACCCATTGGCTTCGGATAGTTTATCCTTTATAATTATTATCAATTATTGATAACATTAAGTAATTTTATTGTCATTGAATATTAAAAAAAAGACTTCAACGGTTTAAAACGCGATATATATTAGTAAAATTTGTTTACTTTCAATCCCCGTGACCACGGCTGCTGCAAAGCATCCGAAACGTCGGGCCAAGGTTAAAAATCATTTTCAAATAAGTTTAACTAATATATATCGCGTTTTAAACAGTTAAAGTGTTTTATTTAAATGTGTACTACTCGCGTAAACTACAGACACGGAACCCTAAAACCAAAGACTACGATACTGGCAGTTCGTGAAACCTTTTAAATTCGCTTGTAAAAGTGGTTCCGAGCTCATGCTAGATCCCCATTACCCGAAATATCTAACCAGACGTTGACAAATAAAGCTACCTTCAGCCCAATAATTCAAACCGTCATACATCCCCTCAACTATGTCTCGATTGATGTTCTTCTAAAGATTTCTAGAAGGTCGACATTTGGATAAATCATATTTCCGCTAAGAGCTCTCTGTAATTTAAATTGTGCAAATTTAAATAGAACGCTTTTAACGGTTTGAAACAGTATATATTAATATTGAAATAATAATGTGTTAAATGATGTTTAATTTACACGAGTCACGGCCACAACACGGCTGCTGCAAAGCGTCGGGTCGTTAAAATAAATCGAAAAGTTAACTTACGCATTCTATTTTAAAACATATTTGTTAATTTATTTCTAATCACGAACCATTTTTGTATGGCTTTTAGTAGCTGTGGTCTAAGGTTTTCAAAATTTCCCCCCTATTTCCTCTGCGGGGCAGGGAACGAACATATTTATGTGTCTGTCTCGCTGATTGTAGAACTTAATTTTTTTTTCATATTTTTTTGCATGTATACGATGGCATAAATAAAAAATCTTAATCTCGGATGGGATTTGAACCGGCATCCACAACGTAGAGGTGTAGCTCACGATAGCCCATTGCCTAAAACGGAACATTGTGAATACAAGTTCACGACCCACCCATGTTAATAATTAGACTTAAATAAAACACCTTTTAGTGGTTTAAAACGCGTAACGTATTAGTATAACTTATTTACGAATGATTTTAACAACGGCCCGATGTTTCGCAAGTTTTGTAGCAGCCGTGGTCATGGGGAGACACGACAAGTCTCAGACAAAATTTAACTACTACATTTCACGTTTTAAACCGTTAAAAATGTTGTATTTAAATATGTACTACTAATTAGATTTTTTATTTAAGTAGCTTTTATTCAAACCCAGGACGTCCCACGCTTAATGCAATTGTCTCCATAATGCGCACCGACAAAAAAGACCTAACGACACCTTTATCCCCGTCGGGTCGACATCGTCGAGATCTCTATTAGGTTTTTTGCACGGCCTATGCAAAGAGACGTGTTCACAGAATTTTATTCATTGCTCGCATCAATATGATTTCTCGGAAACTCCGCGGTCATTTAGATGATAATGATAGATAATGACAATGATTCCGCTTTATATCGGTTGGTCATCGACCCGACGTCACTTTTATCTGATACCATTGACTTTCAAACAATGAACAACATCGTCCGTTCGTTTGACGGTAGTCTGAAAGTCTAAGCAAGCAAGTTGCAATAAATAAAACACTTGTAACCGTCTAAAACGCGAGATACATTGTTTAATTTGTGTCTCAGCGGCCATGGTCACGGCGGTTAAAAATTATTAGATATATTTCGCATTATCTTTAGTTCACGCGAGTAGTAATAAATTAATTTAAAATAAGCCAAAATATGGTTAAACGTGTTGCCTAGCCCCGTACCCCACAGGGAAAATGAGATAACTTTAATAGAATTAGTGTTTAAAACAGTTAAAAACGTTTAATTCAAATATACTTCTCGTTCTAAACCGTTAAAAGTGGTTTTGTCGCGGCCGTAGCACTATTCGAAACGTCAGGCCGTAGTTAAAAATAGGTACTTAATCAATTGCGCGTTTCGAACCGTTAACTTTGTTTTTATTGTCGTGTAAATTGCAGACAATACATACATTACTTTTCAGACAACTGTCACCAGAAATTCTCCTATTCCCCATTATTGGAACTAATTTAAGCGTCCCTGCTATGCAGACCCCAGGATATCCCCCCCAATTCGTCCACTTCCTGTGCCAGGATCGAATTTGAAACTCCACTATTGGAAGAATACTAATATTAGTACACTAGCTATACCCGCGACTACAACCGCGTGTATTAGTTATTTTGGGCTTCAAAATTTGTTTTAAATACCTACTGTCTGTAGCTTACGTGAGTCATACACATTTAAATAAAACACTTCAACGGCTTACAAAGCGATATATATAAGTTAAACTTATTTGAGCAGCCGTGGTCACGGGGAGACATGGTCACGTGGTCACTGCAAGCTAATCTTAAAAGATAGACATATAATTTTTTAGACAATTTAAGGAGGGATCATTCTTTCATACATATTTTTTGGGTATCTTTAAACATGTTCGCAATAGAGCCTCTCAAAGATAGATAATTTTCCCCGTTTTTTCCACATTTCCCACTATTTGCTTCTATTGGTCACTTTTTAGCCTAAAGCCTTCCTCGATAAATGCTCTAACAAACACAAAAAAACATTTTTCAATTTGAACGCGTAGTTCCTGAGATTGGCGCGTTCAAACAAACAAACTCTTCAGCTTTATATATACATCGTACCGTTTGTTGAATACTTATTAGCACTTCCGCGTACTAACTGATTAATTGTTATACATTTAAATTTATTCGTGTTATAAAAGGAGGCATGTTGCAGATTTAATACTGATCCTAGTGTTGTAAATCCGTTTATATTGTAACAGCTAACATATGAACAATGTATTTTAACTACGGCCCGACGTTTCGCACGCTTTGTAGCAGCCGTGGTCACCGAAGAACAGAAGATGGTGGGTGCCCTTGATGCCAAAATAAAGAATTTCTACTAGCTAGCGTCATCTGTACCGTGACGTGACATGAAATATCGGGCCGTTGTTAAAATAAATAACAAACAAGTTAATACATTTCACGTTTTAAACCGTTAAAAAAGTTCATTAATATTCAGTAGGCGACTTCACATATTTGATTTGACAGAAGTTCTAGACGCAAAGTCGAGGCATGCCAAAGTCTACCTAACAATTCGTCTCTCGGAATAGTTTAATTTCTGGCGGGAGAGCTTTAAGTTAACTTAAGTAGTGGTTCTTCTTAAGTAATATGTCAAACGAAGAGATATTATCTATCTATACTTATATATAAAGCTGAAGAGTTTGTTTGTTTGTTTGAACGAGCTAATATCAGGGGCATTTGACGAGGAAGGCTATAGATATCAAAAAAATATCTATTTACAACTATTCTACGCGGACGAAGTCGCTGACACAGCTAGTATGGACATATATGTCTATTTAGTAAATATACGCAAGTCTCCTGTAATAGGAGAGCTAAGACCCACCACGCCGCTTTAGCGTGGGTTAATGGACTTTAACCACCGCTAAATTAAATGTGCCAACCGGATTTGAAGCCCACGTATGGGATGGTACTGGAAATTTAGTTACACGATTTTTAAATACCGTAACATAATTTTATCCTAAATTCGAACTTGGGACTTCTTCTGTAAGCTAAGATAAGGTAGGAAAATAATGCATTTATTATTTAACTCATTATATCCAATCCATTTCGCATTTTAAACCTTTTTTAGTGGGTTTAATTTTGGTTTTAACTCTTCAAAAGGTTGCAGACGCGTTATACATATATATTAGTTAATTCATTATAGCGTATATGGTCGCGTTTTAAATCGTCTATAAAGCAGTGATTTTAAAATGCTACAATTTTCGCGAAAAACCAGCTACGACGGATCAGATGGCGCTGGCGTAGCAGTTTTAACTGTGTGTGTTTCTTTATCTTCAGCCCCCCGCGACCACGGTTGCTCCAAAGCATTCGAATCGCGTTTTAAACAGTTAATGTGTTTTATTTGACAGTGCTATAATTTAAACGTAAAACGCGATTGACAAGTTTAACTAATATAAATCGCGTTTTAAACCGTTAAAGTATTTTAATTAAATGTGTCCTACACGCGTTGACCGCCTCTGTAGCCAAATGGTTTAACGTATTGTCTAGCATTGTGTTAAGCGCAAGAGGTCGTGGGTTCGAATCCCAGGGGAACAAAAAAAAGTTGTTCCGGTTGGTTAGGGCACAGAAGTCAGATCAACTTGCCTCTTAAAATGTTAGAAAAAAGAACGGATCAGTGAAACGGACACAGAAATGTGTTCGCCCCATGCCCCATGCCCCACGAGGTGGAAACGGGTTTTCACACACTTCACAGTCGCGTAAACTACAGACATTATTTACAAGCTATATTTTTAAGCTAAATTAAGCAAGCAACAAGAATTCGCTAAGTCGACATATTTAAAAGTTGTTAGTCGTAATTCCTATATCCCTCTTCGGAGAATCGACTTCCGAAATGTCCTAAATCTCTGTAAATTCATTTGGTTTAACCGCGCCCGGCCCGCAATAAGGATTGCACTCGGTTCGCGTGATGAAAAACGGCCAAGCGCGAGTCGACATTCGCACGAGGGGTCCGCACCATTGCCTAGATACTTAACTTACATTTTAAATGCTGTCTGTAGTTTACGCGAGTAGTGCACATTGAAATAGAACACTTTATCAGTTTAAAACGCGATTTGTATTAGTTAAACTTGTGAATCGCGTTTTAAGTCGTTGAAATATATAATAAAAACAAAATTACTGTTTGTAACGCGATATATCCTAGTTAAAATTATTTACTTCTTTTTTTTAATTACGATCCGACGTTTCGGACGGTTTGCAGCAGCCGTCCTATTGAATTGTATATGTGTATTTCTACGAAAGGTATTCGGCCTGTCCGGAATCGGTCGGTATGGAAGGTGGTTTATACAAATGGTAAAGCCGCGAACTATAATCGCGTTTTAGTCTGTGGATTTCCGAATGTCCAAAGCCGAAATAGGCCGGGAGAGCAGTTATGAGATGTTATATAGAAGTCATTTTGACGTATGTATTGTCTACACTTTCCGCGAGTAGTACACATTTAAATAAAACACTTTCAAAATTTAAACTTATTTAGTAATTATTTTAGCCGTGGTCACGGGGGTAGTAAAGATGGTGGGTGTCCCTAATTAAAAGTAAAAACTTATATTTTTGAGATTTATTTAGCCATTGCGGTTTTTGAAATACATATTGTGACAGATAGCGAATTCGTAGAAATAGGTTTCAAGATTTAAATAAAACATTTTTATCGGTAGAAAACGCGAAATATATTAGTGAAGTTAATTACAATTTATTTGAACCGTCCGCGTTTTAAACCGTTAAATGTGTGTAACTCGCGTAAAGTATAAACAGGTATTAATAGTGTTCAACTTTTGCGTACGGAACCCTAAACACGATGCAACTCGAAAAAATATCCATACAGTTGTCGGTTACGCGTTGTTTATTTCACATTGATTGCTATCCGGGGGATTTGTGCTTTTTTACCCGACACCGAGGAAGTGGGTCATGTTTTTCAAAAGCGTTTAAAATTATTAACCTAACTTATTTTTCTCAATTCAATATCTGAAAACTTTATAAGCATTATAGATAAATACTGTCTGTAGTTTACGCGAGAACTACATTTAAATTTAAACAAATTTTAACGGTTTAAAACCGCGATGTATATTAGTTAAACTACGGTCCGACCACTCGCCATGACCACGGTTGCTGCAAAGCATCCGAAACGTAGGACCGTAGTTAAAATAATTTTAATCCATATATATCGCGTTTTAAACCGTTAAAGTTTGTTAATTTAAATGTAATAATATTAATAAAAGATTTAGATTTTTTAAAAAAATGAGTAGTGCCGGTTCGTCCCGTCCGTGTCGTAATTTTTTTTAAATCGTGTTTTTTTTTCGAGTTTCAATATTTTTAAAAGACCTCTATAGGACTGTATGGGTGAGTCAAATCGCATTTTGGTTCCTGTCTGTGGATTTCTGAAAGTCTAAAGCCAAAATAGGTCAACCGCGTATCGTTTTCAGATGTTATATGGGTGGTACCTCATGTGAAATTAACTTTTTGACTTATGAATTGTCTACAGTTGGCGAAAGTTTTTAAACAGTTTAAAACGCATTAGTTATTCAAAATCTTAGCCGCTGCAAATTATCTGCGTAACGACTCGTAAAAATCCACTGATATCGCGTTTCAAACCCGTTAAAACCTTTTCATAAATATTAAATCCAATACATTTCGTGTTATCCTATCAATAAATTGTATTATATCGAATTGAATTAATCTTATTTATTTTCCGAAAATGTCCATTTTAATATTGTAAAACCGGATCTGCAACACGGGACATAAATAATGAATGGTTGCGCATAATTTTTACAAATATTAAATGCATGTTTAGTGGCTAAGCTAGGAGACAGATAAGGGTCTTGTCAGAGAGAGAGCTAGTTACTTTATTTCATATGCCTTTTAGAATTATTAGTTTCCCCTTTTTCCAATTGCCCCTATTTCTGAGCTTCTATTGGCCACAGCTTGATGTTGTCTTAAACCTTCCTTGATCAATGGTCTATCCAACAGGAAAATAAATTTGCTATCCGAATTAGTAGTTCCGGCGATTAACGCGTTCAAACAAACAAACTCTTAGCTTTATAGTATAGAGATCACAATGTTATTATTTCACTTTTTCCCAAAAAGGAAACGTATCTAAAAACACTAATAACGGTTTCAACTTATTTAAAATATGTTTTAACTAAGGCCCGACGTTTCGGATGCTTTGTCGTGGTCGTGATCACGGTACTAAAGATAAAGAGTGTCCCTATGTCAAAGTCGTCTGTAGAGGAAACAGATGGCCTAGCGTCGCTGATTTTGAAATAAGAGACACCCTCCATCTTCGTCGGCCGTAGTAAATATATTGTAAACGATGTATATAAAACACTTTAACGGTTCAAAACGCGATATATTTTCGTTAAACTTGTTTGAAAATAATTTTTAACCACGGCTGCTGCAAAGGACCGTAGTTAAAAAAAAGTTTCAGTCAAGTTTAACGAAAATATATCGCATTATGCATTTTCGCGTTTTTCTTTAACCTTTAAACTTGTTTAATGTACATTTCAAATAACAAATTAAAATAATAAAATTGTATATTTTATAATAAGTTATTTAGATATTTTGTTTATATACATATATAGTTCGCTAAATTAAAGTTCCGATGTAAACATAATCTTAGATGAAATAAATTCTTTACACCAATCGAACTACCGTGTCTCCTGTGACCACTATTTTTAAATTTAAATCGATATTAAATCAATACAATGTGAAATATATTAACTTTGTTCAATCATAGTATAGCTCATAGTCAGACTGCAGGTTTATCTGTCTGCTATTCGATAGTTGATACAGTTATTATGTTACTGTTCGGAAACTTTCTAGATGTTGGTTCTAGCTATTGCATACACAGTATACATCAATAATTAGCTAGTCTGTAGACTACTAAATCAGTAACTTAACTCGATTCAGATGGCATGCGCAGTTATATACTGTCTGTAGTTTACGCGAGTGGTACACATTTAAATTAAACACTTTAACCGTTTAAAACGCGATATTTATTGGTTAAACTAATTTGGAAACTACGGCCCGTCGTTTCGGATGCTTTGTAAAGTCATGGTCACGGGGAGACATACAGACATAACAGAAATAAGAACTAATATATATCACGTTTTACACCGTTAAAGTGTTTTATCTAAATGTGCAATTCTATGCTGTCTCCAACTTGCACAAGATTAGCTAATCCGGCAAATGTTGTTTTGTTGTTTGCAAGGTTAAAATTATGTTGTTACAACATTTTAACTGAATTTGATTGCCATAAATTGTTCTTGGGAGGTAATCTTAAAGTTGTCATTCTTTAGACCGTTTAAAGAGAACTTATTCTTTCATAGACATTGTTTGTCTTATTGACCCGTCTTCGCAGCGCACGAAACCCCTAAAAAATTAATAATTTCCCCGTTTTTCCATATTTTCCACTGCTTGTCAGATCGTGATCTTATATAGACTAAAGCCTTCCTCGATATTTTTTTTTTTTGTGTTGGACCATTGGTCTATCCACTACTAATATACAATATTTTTCCAATTTGAACCATTAGTTCCTGAGATTAGTGCGTTCAAACAAACTCTTCAGCTTCAAATTGTACAAGTACCTTTAAAAATCAAAATTAAATAGAAAAAAAATTTCAACGCGGGTAGGACTAGAACCGGCATTGTTAGCGTTTCGTGCTGTTGCTCTACCAACTCGGTAGCTCAGTCGAAATTTTTTTGTAATTAATTTACCAATTTTAAATTATATAGTGCCATCTGTGCAAAATAACATGTGAAAAATATTAAAGTTTTCGGCCAACACTTAACTGTTTTAAACGCAAAATATACAAAATTAATTCGTAAATAATAGTTATTCCATTAATCCCTTTGCTTGTCTGTCCTTGCTTCTAGCATGTTAATTTTCTAGTTACGAGCGCAGACCTGGAGGCAAGATGACGTACTTTCTCGCTACGCACGCCTTTTTCCCGAAGAACCTTTTACGTCCGGCCCTTGACCCACCTACAAGCTTTCAAAGCTCGAGAAAAGCTAAACGCCATATTATAATAGTTCAAACAAAAGTATAATATTATATAACAACAGACACAGAAATATGTTTGTCTGATACTGCCTATAGTTTACGCGAGTAGTACACATTTAAATAAAACACTTTAACGGTTTAAAACGCGATATATAAGTTAAACTTATTTGAAACTTCGGCCCGACGTTTCGGGTGTTGTATTTAAATGTCTGTCTGAACTTTGCGGTTTATTTTATATACATCCTATACGATTATTTTGTCTATTTGATTATTTGATTAGAGCATTTATGGAGGTAGGCTTTAGGTTATAAAGGATTGCGCTGTGACTAATACGTGCGATAAAACAGAGGGAAATGTGAAAATATGATGGTTGAAGATACCTCAAAAACATGAACCTATAAAATAATGATTCCTTTTTAAATGAGATTATCTTGCAAGAACGACGGGAAGGGACGCGACCGACGTCGTGGGTAACAGTTTAAAATTATAAACATGAGGTTTGCAAAAACAACTTTAGATGCCCAAAATAAGTATTCTACGCGGACGAAGTCGCTGGCACAGCTAGTATGTAATGTTATGACTTAATTTTACTTCTACTACCTTAGTCTATTTATTGACATTGACAACGCGTAAGAAACGAACTTAGAATATACTCAATGTAGTATATAGCTACCACAGAACCGAGCAACTTAAGTAGATTCAGAAATATTCTATCTCGTGACGGCGTTTTTAATTCCGATCAGAATAAATCATTAATAATACAATAATTAAAACGTAGGGTTGTGCAAGATTCACATTCGGCTTATCGTTGCTTTAAACCGACGTTCGGTTTAAACGCACTTCGCAACTTTGATATCCGTTTGTTTAAAGCTTTAACAAAATTAAGCCTAACACATTTAAATAAGACAATTATAACGGTTTAAATCGCGAATTGTTTCTTATTATCAGTTATAAATTTACAATTGATTTTAAACACGTCCCAACATATCAAATACTTTGTCAAAGTCGCTATGACGCTAGTAAGTTAAGTATGATATTTCAAGTTTTAAACCGAAAACATTGTTTATTTATTTACACACTACTCGCGTAAACTATAGTTACTACTACTACTTAATTGTAACATAGAGATATATTATTGATAGATGACGATAGTAGATTCCTTAGTCCTTAGGAGTTAGTCTATGTGAAAAAGACCTAAAGTTCCGCGACGATCCAAAAACCTAATTTTGTACTTAGTACTGACAGTTTATTAATTGAAAACACTAAAATATAATATACGGACAAACATACGTTCAAATTATTCAAATCAAATGTTTTGGCGCCGAGTTTCTTGTCAGTTCTTCTCGTTATTGCTAACGTTGACCGAAGTCTTTAGCACAATTAGTACATTTTTTTTAATTATACACGAGGACAGAAAAGCAGCATCTAAACCAGATGCACTGTCGACCTATTTTGGCTTTTTATATTCGGAATCAGCAGACTGAAACCAAATAAAAAATAATGTAGTGGAAACGAAGTATGTCTACGATAATATACTGTCTGAACTGACGCGAGTAGTACGTACCCATTTAAATAAAACACTTTAGTTATCTAATATGTCGCGTTTTAAACCGTTTCAGTGTTTTATTATTGATAATATATATTTTTAAAACGAAGAAATGTTTCCGATATTGAATCTTAACGATGTCCGGCTTCGGTCAGCGCATTCGGTTACCGAACCCCTCCCTATTGATTAGGCATTTTTCCGAGCACGTAGCGAGATGGCACGATGAGGTGTCGATTACCATTTCTAATCGCGTTTCGCTCACGATTCCTCGTAAGCGAACGGTCCGAGACATTACTCTACTCCACTATACGGGAACGTCCACATTCCGATCGGAGTTATTTACTTAGCGGATATCGCTTTTTACTCCTGCTGCCTACTACCAAGCTATATAATCTGTATGGCCCATTTATAAGTAGTCGAATCCCACTTACCCCCCGTGGGGCATGGGACGGACACGTTTCCGTCTCTTAATATGGGACAGACAAGTAAGTTCACGTGATGGTTGGACCTGATGTGTTGTCGACGTATATCGCTTTGGATATTCGGAAATTGGAGACTGCCGAAACGCGACTGAAACTCGGCATTCCTACCACCCATTTAATATACAGATTTCCAAGTCCAAACATGTTGGGCCCGGTGTGGATCGTACCCGCGAGCCTGTATCAAACAGTAATTTCAGATGCGATGTCGACCTATTTGGCCTATAGAGCTGGTGGTATTTGAGTCATCAAGTTAACCCCCTTCTATTCTTCTGTCATGAAAATAACCTAAAAAATGCGCCGAAATACCCAGTTTAGGAGCCCACTCCACTTTCCAAATACGGACTATCATACGGACTTGGACGAATATTTCGCATCGCAACGAGGGCGAGAGAGGTTCTGAGTATCATTCTCGTGTATAAAACGGCTCATAGCAATTTTAATGTTGAATTTTTTAAATGATAATTATAATAAAGGCGCATGAGTGGAAATGTTGCGTTGAGTTCTTTATAAAAAAAATACATGACACATTTAATCTTTTCACGCTCGAGGGAAATGTTTTCCCTTCTACAGAAATCGTTATCGATTCAAAACTCGCCTCTTGTTTTCGCGAGGAGTACACATTTAAATAAAACACTGACGGTTTAAAACACGATACATATAAGTGAAAATTATTAATTATTATTATTAACTACGACCCGACATTTCGGGTGCTTTGCAGCAGCCCTGGTCACGGGGAGACGAAACGTCGGGCCGCAGTTAAAATAATTGTCAACTAAACTTATATAGATCGTGTTTAACACCGTTAAATTGTTTTTTTTTTATGTTTCAGAAAAGTTATACAATGAAAATTACGACCTACGACCCTTTGTTTGTTAGCCATACATTGCTACCATTAGACCAAGAGCCTGTGAAAATGTAAAAATGAAGGTAAAGTAAGGTCACTTTATTATTTTTTACATGTACATGAAGGCACTATATAATTTAAAAATCGAAAATAAATTATAAAGTAAGGTCAATTTATAGGGAAAGTAATGTAAAAATGAAGGTAAAGTAAGGACGAATTGGAGGTAAAATTCCCCGGTAAACGATAGCATTAAAAATGTACACAAATAACCTGCCCATCAAACACGGAGGGAGGGAATTTGAAAGCGTGTCCGCGATCAATCAAGATGGAACAAAATTAAAAGGCTCTGTTTATTAATGGAGGTAATTCGTTCTGAAGCCGCGGTCACTTCAAAGGTAAGGCTGAAGCTGTGAATAACTAAGTAGACAGTGAAGATCCGAACTTTTTTTGGTCGGATGCGGCACAAAAGTTTCATCGACTTATCTGTAAATTTACTGAATTGAAACGGACACAGGCATTTACTTACTTTAGTAACACTACAAATACAAAAGAAGTCACAGTTTAAATGTATGCCCGTTTCCCGTATGTGTTCGACAGACACACTTCTGTGTCCGCGTTCTAATATTAGTTTAGATTTTAACTAAGACCCGAGAGTCCCCAGCAACCTCGGCTGGTCTGTAACTTATCCGAAACGTCGGACTGTAGCGTTAGAAACTGTTAATAAGTGCAAATACTACTATTTAAATGATCTAAATACTGCGTTATTTTAAATGTTATAGTTTTTTATTGTAATGTTAAAGGCAATCATGGGATTCACTTTATGGTAGCAGAAATATCCCAGCCTATAGCATCGAAACGAGATGCGCTGTCGGCCTATTTTGGCTTTAAAATCTACCGACTGTAACCGAAGCGTGATTAACGTCGTGGTTACGACGTACGAGATTTCGATATTCCTACCACCCATTTAATATCCAGATTTCCAGACGAAGTCCAACATGTTTCAGAAAAATCATAAACACGGTTGGGAACCCACGACCCGTTGATTGTAAGCATTGCTACCATTACACCAAATTTAGAAATACAAAAATGGAAGTCGTAGTATCCCGTTACGTTGCATAGACAAAAACAATTTTTTTCCCACCGCGGCCATAATGTATTCAAATGCAGGAAATACTAGAAGCGTCTCAGCGTCGCTCGCAAAAAGTGAAACGGTAGATCGGTCTATCGTTCATGGTCCGAGCGAGGCCGGGTTCTAGTTGTAACGCTGACGTAACGCGACGGTTGACTGACCGCACTACGGTACACTGTGCAAGCACGTGTAATGTTTCCAGGGTTTGATAATTATTCTAAACAAGTATCAATCTAACAAAGTTTTAAGTAAAACGGTTTTATTTCTGTGCGTTGAAACACAAAAAAAAAATTATAATCATCGTTTTACTAGTGTCGCCCTTTCATTTGATACCCATATTGAGGGGGTTCAGGAAAAATATCCATTTTGTATCGGCAGCCATCTTTGTTTTTATGTACCAAATAAAAAAAAAAAAAGTTCTGTACGGGTAGAGCTAAATAAAACCGTTTAAAAATCTCGTACTGAGAAAGTGGGTGTTTTTTATTATCTTTACTTATATACACGCGCTGTCACTAAAGTTGAAACAAGCTAAAAGGACATGAAAATCACCGCACAAAGTTACACTACTTTCTTTTTCTCTTTCAATTTTTTTTTTATCATTATTTAAGTTTATTATCTTTTTGAATCAACAATTTATTTTTTAATTTTTTTACTTACATATAATAACTAATATTTTTAGTTTTATGACGAAGGCTTTAGACTATTTATTTTTTTAATTTTTACTATATTTTTTGGATATCGATCGCACGTAATGGACACCCACAAGTAGGAATCAGTTTCCCCGTTTTTTCCACATTATAATCTGTTTATTCGCACCTGTTGCTCGCAGCGAGCAATGTTTTATAGCCTATTTCAAAAAATTCTCTACCCAACACGTAAAGAAATTTTTCAATTCGGACCCGTACTTCCTGAGATTAGGGCGTTCAAACAAACGAACTCTTCCGCTTTATATATTAGTATGTATAGATACACATCTAGTTACGATAATATGTACGATAAATATCATCAGTGCAATCAGAAACGCAATGAAAGCTCGTACACTTGCCCAAGTTCGCAAAGGGAATTTGAAATACGCTTTTGGGCAAACTTTAAATTGGATTCTAGCTCATTAACATTGGGTCTTGACAGTTTTTCTCTTAGTTTCCCATTAATAAATGAAATAAGAAGTGTTTTATTTGCATTTGCGTAACATACGATAATCTATACTTATGTAAAGAGACGAAGAGCTTGTTTGTTTGTACGCGCTAATCTCGGGAACTACGGGCTCTAATTGAAAAAATATTTATGTGTTCCTAACACAGGTGTTAGAGATTTTATATATTGAAAAAAAAATGAGAAAATTATTCCTCTTTGTGGGTTTAAGTTGGGTGCGTTGTGAAAACTTATTAGAATACCCAACAAAGTATGTATGAAATGTATGTATGAAAGAATGATTCCTGAAATGATGTAAAAATATCTGTGACACTATATGTCTATCTTTTAAGATTACCTTGCTAGTTATAGGGTTGAACAGGAGATTTGCAAAACTAATCTTATGACCAAATTAACCATCCTAAGCAGACGAAGTCGCTGACTCAGCTAGTTTAATGTAATTAGTTAAACGTACTGTTGACAAACCCAAAAAAATCTTCAAATATAATTATTTATTACCTTCTGTAATTATTTATTTGTTAGAAACGCGAAATATATTACTTAACTATTTTAAATTTTTCACTATGGCCCGACGTTTTGTAGGGTAAAGCTTACTTGAAAAATTCCGCGTTCCAACACGTTAAAGGTATTTTATTCACATCTTTTAATAGTCTTGTGTACATCTAATTAGCGCCATCTATTGACAAAGATGTTAGAGTTATCGACGAAATAACTTTTTCATTCTGGGCCCTCTACTTACTACTGGCGTACTAAAAGGTAGGTATATCTAAATACTTTTAATGGTTTAAAACCCGAAATATTTTTAAATTGTTTTAACTACGGCTCAACGTGTTTGTTTGCAAAAGCATAAGTGTGAAAAAAAGTAAACATGTTTTTTTCGTGTTTTGCACCGTTAAATCTGTTTTATATATCGTGATTTGTGAGAAATGTGAGTAATAGTGTGCCTCTCTTACTTTTTACGTACGGAACCCTAAAAATGATAAGGGACCATTTGTTTATCTAATTATGATGGTAAAACAACTTAAAAGCTTTAATAAAAATAGTTAAAATAACTTAAGATTGGAGACAACTAATTTCTAAGGCAATTACTACTTTGATAGCAAAGAGTTACCTGGCATCTAAGATAGAAGCAAACTTAACGACTACACGAGTAGTACTTGAACAAAACACATTAAACGGTTCAAAACGCGAAATATATAACTTATGTAATTTTTTATTATTTTAACGCAGCTGTCAAAATTAATTTAAACTTAGTTAATTTAATTATATTTCACGTTCAAACTGTTAAAATAGTACACGTTTAAATAAAACACTTTTAACGACTCAAAACGCGAAATATATTAACTTACGCATTTAAAATGTATACGGCCCGATCGGCCAATAGTCGTGGTAACGAGAGGACTGTTGTCAAACTAAATTGTGTTTTAAACCGTTAAACGTAAAAAACGAATGTTTTATATATAGAAATTTAAATGAACCACTTTAACGATTTAAAACAGGATATATGTTAGTTAAACTTGTTTAAAAATTATTCTAACTACGGCCCTACAAATACCAATTTTGACGACACAGATGGCGCTAGCGTAGCAATTTTTTACTTTGACGTCAGGGACACCCTCCATCTGTCTTCCCGTGACCCCGGCTGCAAAGTTTCCAAAAAGTCGGGCAAGTCGTCGCAGTTAAAATAAATTTTAAACTAATATAAATCGCGCTTTAAACCGTTAAAGTGTTTCTATGAAATATCTATATGTAGTTTTATAGTATGTTTACAAAAATTGCCTCTTTCAAATCCCCAAGAGCCACTTTTCCACTTAAAAAAATATAGTTCGTTTTAATAGAATGTTATAATTTAATTTAATAAGCAACGTATTTAAAATAAATGCTTATAATATAGTTACTCGGTGTATGACGTACATTTAAAACGGGTAATTCTTGATTAATATTCTAATTTATTCGTCATAAAAGTTAATTATACTGAGAATAATTGGTGTAAGATTCATTTAAACTATAACGAGTAACGCCGAAATGTTATTTATTTAATTAAATAAAAGACTCGATAGCTCGATGGCTAGAGCAACAGCACGTAACGTTGTCGATGCCGGTTCAAGTCCTGCCCGAGTCGTAAATTTCTTTCGATTTACTTTCTATTTTTAATTTAAATAAAAGTAGTTTGCAAGCATAGGATGGTAGGTATAGTGCCCCGGCCATATAACGCCTAAACAAGTCGCTATCGACCTATTTTAGCTTTGGATATTCGGATATCGGATCGGAAACAACAGTTTCAACCTAGAACTATCTTACGAATGGGAAAAGAAGTGGGGTTTTAATCTTAGACCCACAACTAACAGGCAAATAATGTGCAGTTTACGCGAGTAGTACACATTTAAATAAATCACTTCAACGGCTTAAAACGCGATATATATTAGTTAAACTTGTTTGAAAATAATTCTAACTACGGCCCGATGTTTCGGATGCTTTGCAGATGGTTACTGTTGTTTAAATAAGAAATATATTTTTAAAAAAATTGACTACGACCCGACGTTTTAATGCGTCCAGCAGCTGTAGTGTGGTCGTGACTCATGAAATAAAGTAAACACAATTTAACTAATATATATGGCGTTTTAAACCGTTAAAAGTGTTTTATTTAAACTAACAGAGTCCATAAATTTAGTGGATAATATAAAGACAACGTGGGTTGAGACGAGATTTTTAAACAAAACATCCAAAAACGTATTTAACCTTTCGCCTAACAGGATTTGAAGCCGGGACCTTAGGATCTGCAGGCATTCATTAGACCAATGGGGCAGTTAAATTAGCTTCATCATTTTTTTATCTTATCGGCCTTTAGCGCGCATCTAGCTTAAATTTGATTAACATTTTGCGAAAGTTACACAGATTAAACTGTTAGTAAAAATTTTCAATCATAATTATTACATTCGTTTGACAAAAATTTCGTAGATTTTATCAAAAGTAAAAAAATCGTTGATAAACATTTACAATCCCATAATATATTAATAATTAAAAAAAGGGTGATCAAATTATACCAACTTGTAGCTAATTCCAGACACATTTATGTGTCTATTTTATTGATACACGAGTAGGTCAAAAATTAACTATGTTTTATGCGGGATTCAAACTTAGTACTTTTTTATTAATATGTTAAATTATGGATACACTAAAAAATAAATAATCTACATAAAGCACTCAATTGGGTCGTGGCCCATGGGTTCAATTCCCTCCGGGTCAAACATATATCAAAAAACACGTTAGACTTTTAAATAAAACACTTGAACGGTTTAAAACGCGATATATATTTAGTTAAACATATCTGAAAATTATTATAACTACGGCCCGAAGTTTCGGATGCTTTGCAGCAGGCGTGGTCACGAAGACGGAGGGTGTCTCTGACGCCAAAGTAGAAACTGCTACGCTACCGCCATCTGTTTCGTCGAAGTTAGAGTGTTTTATGTGTACTATTCGCGTAAGCTACAGACAGTATCTGTTCCAATATGTTAGGTATTTTTAGATAGATTTATCACAAAGCAGGTAAGGCCTCTTCGGTTCAGGGCGCTCGTCTCGAGGACTCACTTGATCAACCCTCGCCTTCCAAGGTATTGTCTATGACTAGGGCTGTCACAAGTCACTGCCACAGATGTCCACAATACATCATCTGGCATACACAAAGTTCTAACCGACAGAAATGCCTAAGTCCCGCTTTACTACGCAACGGGGCAGATATAAATGCGTCTGTCTATTTATCTATACCAATATATAAAGCTGAAGAGTTTGTTTATATGTTTGAACGCGCTAATCTGAGGAACTACCGATTCGAATTGAATTTTTTTTTTTTTGTTGGTTAGAAAATTTATCGAGGAAGGATCTATGCTATAAAACATTGCCCTGTGACTAATACAAGCGAAGATACAGCGAGAAATGTGAAAACAATAGGAAAATTATTTATCATTATAGGTTTTCGAGGCGTACGTTGCAAAAACGGTTCAAGATACCCAAAAAATATGTATGACAGAATGTTTTCTCTTTAAATGATCTAAAAAAATGTCTGCGACAGTATAAGTCTATCTCTTAAGATTAACTTGCAAGAACGACTGGACGCATCGACGTCGTGGCTAACAGTTATGACTTATAAAGATGGAGAGAAGGTTTCGACGCGGACGAAGTCGCTGTCACAGCTAGCACTAGACACAGACAGCAGCAGACAACAAATACAACATACTAACCTCAGTCTGTCGTTTACGCGGGTTGCACACCTTTTAAAAAAATATTTTAACGGCTTAAAACTTCATTTATATTCGTCAGCTTTCTGTATTATAGAGGAGGATATAGAAGCATTCGGTTCACACAGATATAAGGTGCTCAAGCTCAACAACATACGCTGTCAAACTATTTTGACTTTGGATGTTTGGAAATCTTTTCATCTGTGGGCAATGGTTCACAACACGGAGGGTTGTTCAATTCGGAAGACCCAATATATTTCAGAAAAATTACATATTGATTAAAAACATATCGAATCCACGTCTCATTGGTTATTAGCCATACCTCGCTATCATTGGACCAACGAGCCATCTGAAATGTTTTGAATGCTTCCAGCAGCTGTAGTTCCTGTAGTTCCAGAACCTGGGTTGCCGCAACAGAAGTTCTGAATAAGGATATTGTCTTTATTGGTTTCCAAAACATCTGTGACAACCCTAGCAGTAAGCAATGAGCATCTATGTTTAAAATTCTTCAATTATTGTCATTTCTTAGATTAATAGATAATCTTTTAGAAATATATGCAGTGTTTTTTGCCTATTGGGGTATGGGGCCAACTCAATTCTATGACCGCTTCGTTGTTCAATAAGCCTGTCATAGATAGCTTAAAAATCTATTTGGATTAAGAAATTACGACTCCAACCGATTGAGCTACTGTGTCTTACAAGTAATCGATACGATCGCGTTAAGTAATTTCTACCTTAACAAATATGTATTAATAATGGCGCTTTTTTAAATTAAAACTAATCTATACTAATATATAAAGCTGGAGAGTTTGTTTGTTTGAACGCGCTAATCTCAGGAACTACGGGTTAGAATTGAATAATTAGTTTTGTGTTGGTTAGAGCATTTATCAAACGAAGGCTTTAGGCTTTAAAACATCGCGCTGTGACTAATAGAAGAGAAGATACAGCGGGAAATGGGAACAAAACGGGGGAAATATTTCATCTCTGTGGATTTCAGATGCGTACGCTGCGAAAACGGTTCAAGATACTTAGAAAATATGTAGTCAAGAATGATTCCCCTTTAAATTATCTAAAAAAAAGTCCGCGACGCTATATGTCTATCTTTTAAGATTAACTTGCAAGAACGACGGGAAAGAATGCGACCGACGTCGTGGGTAACAGCTTATCTTTATAAAGATGACGGGGTATGCAAAAACTAATTTGGATGCCCAAAATAACGATTCTTGCGGACGAAGTCGCTGGCACAGCTAGTAAACAATAAATATCAGTACAATAAAAAAAGCTTCACTTAAAATTAAAGAAAAATAATACAAAAGGGTCTTGCGTCAGCATAAGTTGCAGCACAGCCATTCTACAATACTGATTTTCAGCAAAACTTTGCTGTTTATCTTAATTTTGAAAAAATGTAAATTACTTGTTAATTTTTAAGGCGCTGCGGCCATTTTGTAAAGCTTGTGTTTCCGTGCTATTCGGTTCGTAGTTGAGAAATTTGTTACACCATTACAAGTCAACATGATGTTGAGCTGTTTGACTGAGCGAAGTAAAAAAATCTCTGTTTACATAATAATAATAATAATAATAAACTCTTTATTGCACAAACATTTACATAAAACTGGATACATAGAATTACATATACAAAATAAAACATTTTGTGAAAGGCGCCTTATCGCCTCCACTGGGGGGGGGGTTCCTCCAGGCCACCTTTGGGGGGGGAAAAAAAAAAAAAAAAAAAAATTTTGGGAAAAAAAAAAAAAGACAAAAAAAAAAAAAAAATTAAAAAAAAAAAAGAAAAAAAAAACTGGAAATTAACACCAAATTACTAAAGGGGGGGGGGGGGGGGGGGGGCTAAACATACTTAATAGATAAAATTACACACTTAAAACCTAGAGAAGCATATGAAGACCCTAAATGTGATTAATTCTAAAGCCAATGAGGCCAAGGCTAAACAGCATTACCAAGAAAGTATTGCTTGACCCTGACCTTAAATATAGTGTGACTCTGTGACAGTCTGACTGTAAGTGGTAGCTCATTCATAGGCGGACAGCCTGTACCGAAAAAAGAAAGAGTCATAAAACTTTGACGAGTGGATCGGCATGGAGAGAAGGCGGTTGTTAGTAGAGCGAAGGTCCAGTTCATGGGAGGAACCCATAAATATAAATCTCTGCTTTAGGTAGGAAGGAGTGCGCGGATCAAAAAGGATAGAGAAAAGAAGACAAAGGATGTGAGTATTGCGACGAAGTCTTATGGGGAGCCATTTAAGTTTTGAGCGGAACTCTGAGACATGGTCGTACTTCCTGAGACCGTAGATAAAACGAATAGCAAAGTTTTGGAGTCTCTCTAATTTATTAAGCTGCTCTCCTGTTACGTCTAGGTAGCAGACGTCGGCATAATCAAGAACAGAGAGCAACAGCGATTGGAAGTAGTGTTTGGTGGGATGGCAGGAAATTTGTAAAGTCGAAGCATGCCCGCAACTCCATACACCTTTCTGCTGACCTCCTGTATTTGTTTATTCCATGACATGGAACTATCGATATGAATCCCCAAACTCTTCACTGTTTTACAAAACGGAATTTGGGCACCGTTGATCAAAATAGAGGGAATGTTACTCCAATCTATGCATATCACAACTTAAAAGAAGTTTAACATAGATGTGAAAATATTTGAGTCGAAAAGAATGTAGGTCAAAGCGAAAGAACGATATTAAAACACGAAGAAGTGCATCTAATTTGAAACACGAAACAGCATATGTCAGGCCGCTTGAGGCAGAGTAGCCTAACTGCAAATTGTTAACATAACTCTTACACAAATTAATTTTCACCTAAGTTAATTGCGCACTTTTTTCTTCCATATTAAAAGTCATGTTTTGTTATTAGGCCATTCTGCTTCTAGCACCCTTATATGAGGTGGTTAAAAATTACTGTCGGCTAGTAGTTAGTAGTAAGTTTTCTCACCAGTTCTTCTCATTTATTCTACTCAATTTGACTGATCGTACCCAACAAATAAAATTTGCACCCTTATACTTTGCTGTGTACATAGAAAACATAAAACTGTTTAATACACGAAATATATTAGTTGATTTACAGTTTATATAAAGCCCTCCTAAGCGTAGCGACATATAATAGTTAATTTATTTACGGTTTAACACGACATATATAAGTTATCTTATTTTTAATTTAATTCTTGTGTTACTCCCCCGTGACCACGTCTGCTATTAATTTAATTAATACTATTAAGTTTTATTAAAGTTATTAAGTATAGCCTAGTGACAGACGAATGAGCATACATACAACAAATTAAGTCTGTAGTTTACGCGAGTAGTATCCATTTAAATAAATCGCTTTTAACGTTACGGTTTAGAACGGCCCCACGCGATCATCCGAGACACACCCGACGAATATAAATCGCGTTTCAAACCGTTAAAAGTCGTTTTGTTCAGAGTGAACTAGTCGCGCCCGAAGTTTGTATATAATACCTAATACGATAAAAGACCGCAATATGCCCACTCGCAGATCGCAAACAACGCGACAAATATCCCCGCCCCCCGTGGCCATTCTTCAGTCCTACACATGGCGACCGCATTGTGCCGAGAACAATGCAGAACGAGAGAGCGCAGAGGATTCAAGAACCAAGTTCCACTTGCATCTGAAACTTGAATGGAATTACATTCCTTCAGTGAACTTTAAAAGTATTTTTTAATAACGCACAATGGCGCTGCAGATGGAGACGTACCTCCGCTAGATAGGCCGATTTTTATAGCTCAGTTTTCATTGTGAGCCGGCTTTAGTGCTTGAGGTCTGTCGCTATTGTCCAATTTTCTCGACCGTGAATATAGCGGTGGTCTAATTGTTCGCTTCGGCCTGTTAGTTTCCCACTGCTGGGCAACTGGGAAACTGGGTAGTTTAGACCCGCTTTTTTGTGATTGAGGTAGAGGTTAAATATCAGTCCTGTAACATGACAAGATGCGCTGTTGACCTTTTTGGCTTTGCATATCCGGAAATCACAGACAAACTGAACCACGATTAAACTTGACAACTTCTTCGTCTTGGACCGTTCGGGATTATGGAATGTAGATATTTCTACCGTTTATTGAATATCCAGATTTCCAGTCGAAGTCCAACACGTTTCCGAAAAATTATAAACGGATTAGCGACTTCGCCCGCGTGGAAAAGATAGTTTTGGCATCGAAATTTGTTTTTTTTTTCATAGTTATAAATTATAGATAATATATATATATATAATGCGCCACATAAGCGCTTAAAGCCGACTAATTTTCCCCGATTTTCCACATTTTCACAGCGTGATATTAACTTTTCAATTTGAACCAGTTGATCATGATTGTAGAGACTTTTGCTCTAGAAGGTTTCTTGACAAAATTCAAATACCAAGACCTCTTCTGCCGTCGAGCTGAATAACCACTGAACGAGGATGAACCCTAAAAACCCCAATAGACAATCTTTCTGTATTCGCGTATCGATCACGTAAAAAATACCTGGCTAAGTCTTAACAAACAGCAATAAATTGAACCTAACCTTCGCGTTGGACAGAGGGAAGATAAACCTGACATACATCAATCGGAATAGAGACAAAGCCTCTATTAGATGCATATGTAGCACAGGCTGCCACAGAATACATATTAGAACAGTAGGCCGGTTACACTTTTGGAATATTGGTTTTATTATACAGGTATGCATGAAATCCTCGATGGAAGAAGACCCCAGGCATTTAGTATCTAAACAAGATGCGCTGCCGGCATATTTCGACTTTGGCCTGAAACCGAAACGCGATTAATCTTTCCATTAGGTGTTCAGAAGGCGTTTGCATCTATGGATGGAGTGCTTCGTCATGACGGAATTTCGATATACCTACCACCCATTCAATATTCACTATTAGCCATACATCGCCATTAAACCAACGTCTTAAATTACATTCGTAACTAGCGACACGCCCCGGCGTCGCTCGGGTGCAATGCTGATACTAAATACGCTACAGAAAAACTGTGACCATTGTATATAAACTTTCCTCTTGAATAAATCTATCTATTAAAAAACCGCATCAAAATCCGTTGAGTATTTTTAAAGATTTAAGCGTACATATGGACAGAAAAAATGACTTTTTTATACTATGTAGCGAAGTAAGTGTATTATTGTATTTAATTAAAATACTTTAACGGCTTAAAACGCGATGTATTAGTTAAACTTATTTTATTTGTCTCCCCGTGACCACGGCTGCTGCAAAGCATCCGAAACTAATATATCGCATTTTTAACCGTTAAAGTATTTTATTTAAATGTGTACTACTCACTTAAACTATAGACAGTATTATATTATTGTAATTTTGTGCTATTTCTAAACACACGTATTCTTTATCTATAATGACTATAAGCGTGAAAAGAGGTTATAAGAAAATTAGGATCGATTCATCTAACGAGTCGGGCCCGACAAGGTGCACTCGCCACCGTCTGATGGATGACAAATGGCTTTTTGATCCCTCACCATATTTCCACCATATTTAAAACGGGGCGAAGCACGTACCTGCAGTATAGAATCATTAGGAAAATCACACTACGCCCTACTACATATCTTAAATACTCCTTCTGACGAACTTTTAATCGAAATTTATTTATGCAATACCCCGATCGACACCATATCTTTCGTTTAAATAAAACACTTTAACGGTTTAAAACGCGATATATTAGTTTAACTAATATATCGTATAAATATTTGAATGCGTACAATCGAGTACACTTTAGACCATATCTTTCGTCTAACTCCGTTTTTCTCGGCTTTATCTCATTAATATTTGTTATTGACTAACCCACAATAAACATGACATTACTGTCAAATTTCTACTAGTCGATTTGACGTAACATTTTTCCACGTTCCTTAGTTAGTTATACTTATGTTACAAAGCTGAGGAGTTTGTTTGTTTGTTTGTTTGAGCTCTCTAACCTCAGGAACTAATGGTTCGAATAGAACATAAATTGAAAAATTGTTTATGTGTCACGCTGTAACCAATAGGAGCGACGAAACGGGGGGGGGGGGGGGGATGTAGAAAAAGTGTCATCATTATTATCTTTAAGGACTTGATTCACCTTAAATAATCTAATAATGAAGTTGATGTCTAGCCTCCAAGATAACAAGAATGAGATATGTCCGGCGTCCAAGATAGCTAAGAACGAGGATATATTATAAAGCTAATTCTACGCGGACGAGGTCGCTGACAGAGCTAGTATGGCAACAAACGATTATTTTCTGATACAAAAAGTATTTTTGAAACATACAACCAAAAAGCAATTAACGATAATAACATCTTAATTAAATATATTTTTCTGTGTCGAGGGCGTAAGAGCTGGATTTTTTTAGTCAGTTCGACAATTTGTCAAATTTAATTACAACGGAATTACTAATTAGCTAAGATAAATGTGTTCAACGCCATCGTTAACAAGAAAGTGGCAATTCTTGTTTAATACTTACATTTATTTTGTTTCTACAATGCGAGGAATAACATAATTTAAATAACAACGGTTTAAAACGCGAAATACATTACTTAACTTATTTTAAAAATCGAAAGTAAATTGAAAAATTTCGACTCGAGCGGGACTTGAACCGGCATCGTCAGCGTTCCGTGTTGTTGCTCTACCAAGTGAGTCCTACACCTCATCGTTGAATTTTACAGGTCGCCGGTTCAAGCCCTGCCCGAGTCAAAAATTTTTTCAATTTATTTTCGATTTTTAAGGTATACACATATTTAAATTATAAGCAAAGCAAAATGGCTAATTAAAACGACCATGAATCACTAAATTAGATAAAAATTGTATTGCGCGTCCTATATGTTAATGACCGTTGTCTATCTCGCTGTGTCAGGAGCCGCTGCGAGCGTTCAGTGTTAGTGTCCCGTGCACGCGTTCGCGAATTCCTATCTTTATTTCCTTTAAGTCGCTGCGACGATCTTGCATTTTGTTCTGCAAGACGAACCTGAACATTCGACGATAGATTCTCTGGCTTGCGATTGGGACGCGTACACTATAATACTTTCCAGATGATCATTTTAGGAAGAAGACTCTCCGATAACGACAAACTTTTGCTAATCTCGCTTGGGGACTATTCTTAGGTATTTATTTAAAATTAGAGAAATTAAGAATAAATAAATAATAACACAAAAGAAAATATTCAAGTTCAAAGCGATACTAAAAACTAAGTAGCTCTGAAAATAACTTTTTAAGTGAAGCATAAAAATGTTAAAAAAAAACTCGATATATTCAATGTCGTTCGCGCCCATTGCGTAAGGTGCCGACCCCACTGCCCCTCTATCGTCGAATTAGTGACTCGATGCGCGGCGTGGCGGCCGCCGCCGGGTTATATTTTTATATTAATTCCATGAAAGTTAAAATCATTTTTAAATAATCTCAACTAATATATTGCGTTTTAAACAGTTCTATTTAAATGATATTAATCTTGCAAACAACAAAACAAAACGTTTGAATCAACTAGTATTATACTACACTTGATTAAAGCAGCTGTTTACCTCGAATCCGTATCCCAGTATGTGAAAACAGCAGGTTACAACGACGCAAAATTTGTTATTCTATTTTTATTAGGCGACCGTGCTTCCCCTATCTCGGTATCGTATAATTTTTAAGCCAGTAACAAACCTTTAGTATTCGGTACTAAGTAACGAGTAACGAAACACGGGACACGATTCCGTTACTCGCATTTGGTTGTTGGCATAGGTTAGGTTAGGTCGTGTCCGTGAGTAAAATAACAATTATAGTAAGTTTTAGTATCGTTTATAATATTTACAGTACTAAGATCGAAACACGTTGGTATAAAAAAGTAGGTAGCTTGATCAAAGGTATACTTTAAAAATAGATTTTTTATGTGTCTTGAAATGTCAAGTACGCAATACGTTAAAGTGAGTGAAAATCCACTTTCTGTAGCTTTGTATAACACTTGATGTATATACATAGTAGATAAGGTAATAAATGGCTGTTAGGTACAGACTGGCCTAATAACAAAAAACATGATTTTCAACGAAGAAAATAAAAATACACAATTAACTTAGCCGAAAATAATTTTGTATTATTTGTGTAAGTTTTTGTGTTAACTATTTTCGGTCACTGTGCTCTCGTAGATTATCATGCAGTTAGGCTACTCTGCCTCTAGCAGCCTAAAATGATCTCAAATTACGATTATCAACAGAAAAACTATAATTATACTTTTGTGCTTCAGAATTCACGAGTAACGTAGCGATGTGAAAGTAACGGGTATTCATTGCACTAGTAACGAACACATACGGGTACGCTTTATTTCGTTACTTTTACATCTCTAATAATTCTCACTTAAGCGGATAGAATCTGGCGTTGCCACTTTCCTGTTGCTATATTAAATGCCTCGGCGAAGGCCGCTTAACGAATTCTCAAGATTCCATAGGATGTGGTGTTTTGGGGAATTTCTCCTTTTTAATTATACAACCTTTGTTATAGAGAGATAGAGTTTTCATCGTAAAAACGCTTTGAGATTTAGAAGCGTTTCTTTTAATAGGCCTGCTACGGAAAATCCGCAATTTCCGTTATTTAGAATCCATTCTTATATTATGTTTATAATATAATATCTTCTGATCGCACTTAGTGGCGTGTAAGTGAAACATTACACATCTTTCGCTTTGTGTTTCTTAGGCTTAGTATCTTTTATTCTTGTTTTATATGTAATTGTTTATTCGTTATATCCGAGGCCATGACTCTATAAATCAACTTTTGGAACAATATTTTAAGCTTCGTTTGAATAATCTGGACATTTTCGGTGTGAGTTTAATCACCACTACAGACAGACATTAAAGATATTTTTTTTTATATCTCTTAAGAAATTTTAGTTAATCGTAAAGATAAGGCAGACTTACTGTTATTCCAATATATAGCACAAGATCTACAAAATATTTTAAACAGTTTAAACTGATAAATATTAAAATAACTTTTTTATTTTCGTTTTCGAAATTTGTAACTCCGCAGACTGAAACCGAAAAATCACAGCTTACTCGAGGTTAACGGTTTAAAACACGATATATTAGCTAAACTAATATATCGCGTGGTCACGGGGAGACTCCTGCTGGTGGTGACGGCTGCTGCAAAGCATCGAAACGTCGGGCCGAAGTCAAAAATCATTTACAATAAGTTTAACTAATATATCGTGTTTTAAACCGTCAAAGTGTTTTATTTAAATGTGTACCTACTACTCGCGTAAACTATAGGCAGTATTTAACATTACCTATATAATTCGCGTTTTAAACCGTTATTTTTGTTAATTATGTCACTTTTACTATAACCGATGCTACATAGAGATGAAAGATATTCCTACGCGAATCAATCTTCAAAGAATCGTGACGTCACCGCCTATCTGCGCAAGTCTGGAACGCTGGGCTGAAAACTCGTGACGTCACTCTCCACATTTCCATAATGCAGTTGCACAGTTGCCCTTTGCCCTTCACGATCGTGGTCGTGGGCGGCGGTGGGCGGAAGCGATCCTAATTGGATTCTAAAATTCTGAAACTATATCACGAGCCCACGCTTGAGTTTTCCCACTTCGTTTAAACGCTGACCGCCTCTGTAGCCTGTAGGTTAAACGTATTGCTGGGTTCGAATCCCAGGGACACAAACAATTGTTTCGGTCAGGCAGGGCACAGAAGTCTGATCAACTTGCCTGTTAAAGAACGGATCAGTAAAACGGACACAGAAATGTGTTCGCCCCATGCCCCACGGGGGGAAACGGGATACTATAACAAGATGCGCGGTCGACCTATTTTGGATTTTCGTAAATCCACAGATGCAAACGTGATTAAATCCCATGGCTTTTTCAGCGGTGGAAATTCTGAATTGCGCACCAATAAAATGTCTAGATTATCCAGAAGTCTATCATGTTCTAAAAGGTATTAACTGCTTTTCACTAAAACACTTTAACGGTTTAAAACACTATATATAACAATAAAACTTATTTGAATATTACTTTAACCACGGCAGCTGGAAAGCCAAAACGTTGGACTGTAGTTGAAATAATTTCCAAATAAATTTAACTAATATATATCGCGTATTAAACCGTTAATGACTGTTCTCTTTAATGAGTATCTCTTACAGAAAGAGGTATTGTTTCTAACTTCTCTATACATATAAAAAGTAAATAATTTAAAAAATATATTTCGCGTTTTAAACTGTTAAAAGTATTGCAGTTGATCTGGACGATCTTGCTATATCGTTTTAGACAAAAAGTATCCGTAAACCACAGGTATATATATTTATAAGCCTCTACCGAAAGATTTATTGTTTCTTACTTATCTATTTATTGTGTAGCTTGAAAGAAAGAAGACAGTTTTTCATTTGCCATCATATTTTAACATTATTTTATTTATTTCTACCTTCACTGATTAAATTTCACTTTACACACACACAATTTCACAGAATTGACTCAACGCGAGCGATGGTTGTAAGGTAGTGATATGGCGCTGTACCATTTGTTATATATTTCGCGTTTTAAACCGTTTAAAGTGTTTTATTTAATATAATGGATCTTGCTTTATCGTTTCAGTCAAAAGTAATTGTGCTGAGTATAAATGTTGTGTTCTTTATAAATTCTTGAAAGTTCTCTTTATTTTACGCAAAACAAGAATGGTTTAAGAGACCCAATGACGAGAAATAGCAAATTGATATCGAGATAAAAAGAACATTCCCGACTAAGGTTTCAATGTAACCCGACAGACATTTTAAAAGCCTCCCATTTTAATTTACTTCGCAATATCAACTGCATTTATTTTACAATACAGCGTGCTCCGGAGAGAAATTAGAATATTTTTTTCGTTTAAAAAAATCGATAACGCGGTCGCTGTTACCAATTAAACTACCATGTCCATCCTCATACAATTCTTTAAACCTATGGGCAGAATAGCCTAATAACTAAAAACACTATTTCAATAAGGAGGAAAAAAGTGTCAAATTAACTTAGGCGAAAATGAATTTGTACTATTATTTCTGTAAGAATTATGTTAACACTTTTCGGTCACTGTGCTCTTGTATATTAACATTTTAGACTATGAAAATAACTCAAGTCATAAAACTACAGTTAGGCTACTCTGTCTGTAGATGCCTCATATATAGTCAATGTAATTTCAACTTTAACACGTACTTCGTAAGTATTAATGTCTCATAACCGTTGAGCTCGCAAGTTTGTTGTCTTATGGAATAAGTCAAAATTTAAGAAAAATATTATGACTTTTAAATATATATTTAAAGCTGTCTACACTTGTCTAATCGCATAAGTTTTAAGAAAAGTTGATTTCTTTTAAATAGAGGAGTACAGACAAGCAAGGACACTTGATGGAATGCATTTTTTCGCAACATTCTGTATAGGGAAATAAAGTAAAGAAGGCTCTTAGGCATCTTTAGTACATTGATTGCCCCCCACCTTCACAGTTGAATAAAAAGTCGCTTGGTAATATGCAATAGGCTGCAATAAACAGTAAAGGAAAAAAACTCAAATTTATGTAGATAGATCACGGAACGGAATCGAACTCACACTTGGCCGGTTTTACAAGCCTACATTATTAAATAACCATATTAACGGTTTAAAACGTCAATAGTATTAAATAAAACACTTTAACGGTTTGAAACGCGATATATATTAGTTTTATTTAAATGTGTACTACTCGCGTAAACCACAGACAATAGTCAGTATTAGTTCAACTTAAGTCTCCCCGTGACCATGGATACTTTGAGTCGTAGTTAAAATAATTTGTATAAAAATGAATAACTAATACAATTCGTGTTTCAAACCGTTTAAGTGTTTAATATTACTTAACTTATTTTTTGACCGCTGAATGCAGCAGCTGCAAGGTTATTTAAGACCTACTGAAATTAAACTAAAAATAAGTTAACTAATATAAAACACTTTAACGGTTTAAAACGTGCATTGTTTTTGTTATAATTGTTACAAATTATTTTAACTACTGATTAATGCTAAGAAGCTACTAAGTACAGTAATAGGCCGATTTAAGATTCCCCCCACCCCCCATTCCGCTCCACGATCCTTGACCCTGCTAGGACATCGACCAGACGACGACCGGATGCCCTCGAAACTTCGTCGCCAAGAATTAAATACGGACTTCTGGTGTTAGGGTCGTAGTCATGAATCCAGTATTGTGTGTAGTTTACGAGTGGTGCACATTTAAATAAAACACTTTTAACCGTTTAAAACGCGACCTTTATTATTTCACATTATTCAGTCTGTATGGTTTTCTTGAGTATTAACTGAAATTTATGCGAGTGATACACATTTAAATAAAACACGTTTAACCGCTTAAAACACGACATATATTATTTAACATTATTTACTTGAGTGTTAACTGTAGTTTACGCGAGTAATACACATTTAAAAAAATACGTTTAATGGTTTAAAACGCGATATATATTTTAACATTACGAACTTAGCGTTAACCCGGTCTGTTTACGCAAGGTTTAGTCCGAAACGTCGGGTCGTTAGAAATAAGATCACTTGTCTGTAGCGTGTTTTATTTTAACTTTTAACAGTTTAATAATGGAAGTTAACCAACAACAAGACACAACAAAGAATGGGATTACAACTCAATCTACAAGATCTAAACAAGATGCGCCGTCGACCTATTTTAGGTTTGGATATTAGGAAATCCACAAACTGACACCGACGTAACACGGAAATTTGATTTTCCTACCACCCATTTCATATCTATATCTTTAGATCCAACATGTTTCAGAAAAATTACATATGGATCAGAGACAAGCTGGGCCTGGTGGGGACCGAACCCACGACCCGGTGATCATTAGCCACCCATTGCTACTGTTACAGCGAGTCCGTCAAACTCATTATGCGTTTTAAACTGTTGAAAAGGTTTTATTCAATGTGGAAAATATCAAAACGTTTTTCAAGGTTCTTCTGCTAAAAACATCTAGATCAAAGCGATTATCCAATTTTTCTGTAAAAGAAAATGTGTTTTTCCTTTAAAATCGAATGAACGCTTACTCGGCATAATATTGTGGTATCGAACCCCTATTCATCGTTAAGGGGGCAATTCTTAAGTTATCGGCATCTCGTTGACTTTTATCACTAGTTTCATTAAGGCGGCATTTTTATGGGCTTATTTGGATAATGGTATATGTATGGCTGTTAATCAACAGGTCGTGGGTTCGATCCCCCGAATGTTCCTAAACAATTTATATTTTTTCAGACTCCGTTTGGAAATCTGGAAATTATAGGGGTGGTAGGAATATGGACATTTCAGCATCACGAACCATAAATAAATTTAATCTGGCGTCTCTGAAATGCTAAAACAAAATGGCGGAACGTTGTAGTGTACAGGTCTATACTAAATTTATAAAGCCGAGCGAACAGTTTGTTTAAACGCGCGTTGTTAAATCTCAGGAAGTACTAGTTCAAATTGAAAAAACACTTCGTGTTGGATTAGAGCATTTATCAAGGAGGGCTGTAAACATTACAAGCGATTGATAGCAGCGAAGACATATTGGGGAAACAATTGGGAAATGATTCATCTTCTGGCCGTTTCCGATGCGTCCGTTGCGATTACGGTTTTAAAACCATGAAGATAGAATATAATTACTGTTTCTTTAAATGTTAAATAAAAATGACCGCGACAGTATATTTAGACATATATATTTCAATATAATAACGCAAGAACAATGCGTCCCAACGCGACGTGGCGCAGTCAACGTCGTGGGTAACAGCTATAGTTTCAAAGCTTGTAAAAATAAACAATATTACGTATTATAACTATTTCACGAGGACGAAGTATTTAAAAATTCGTGTACCCACTCTACGAGACATTTCGTGCGAACTTCCGGCTCGCACTTGGCCGGTTTTTAATCTATTCCGGTCTCGTAACTGTTATACTGAGCGATTATAACCACGCTTATCTATTTTAAGTGTAAATTTAACATTTCATCGTATTGTATTCTTCCACGGTTACGAAACGCAGCCAACACATTATAATAATATAATAAGTCATAAACACATACTCGTTACGACTAACGGAAACAGATTATATGAAATCCACGGCGCGTTGGTTCACCTGTTTTCACAGAGTACACAAAATATATTTGTTTCTTATATTTTCACTCGCTTTAATTAATTAAGGCACTTTAACGGTTTAAAATGCGATATATTTTAGTTAAACTTGTTTGAAATTTATTTTCAACTACAGCCCGATGTTTCGGATGCTTTGTAGTGACCGCAACTGCTGAACGTCGGGCCGTAGTTAAATAGTTTTTTTTGAACCGTTAAAGTGTTTTATTTAAATGTGGTACTCCTAGCATAAACTACCTACAGTATTTAGCTTTTATTAAATACGTATATGTGTATTGGCTGTAGGTACTTGATACTTATCGGGTCGTCGATTCAATTTCCGCGAGGGTCGAACGAGCTTCTAAAACCATTTTTATTTTTTCTAAAATATAATTTTTACGGGTCAATTCGCGGAACATACATAGTTAAACTTATTTTTTTTTTATTTCAACTACATCTTGATGTTTACAGACAATTATTTCCTGATGTAAGACTGGGTTGTAAATATTCCGTCCGGGACACGTACCACCGCCCACAGATGAAAACACCGCGAAATTTGACGCGTTGCGGGTTCAGTCTGTTGATTTCCGAATATCCTAAGACAAAAATAGGTCAACACCGCATCTTAATTAAATGTTATATAGCTGGGGTAATTCACCTTTTAATAGATGGCCCATTGGTCTTTCTCTTTTTTAAAAAAATTCAACTTTCAAGCCGTTAAAATTGTTTTATCAAGCCTGTCTGTCACAGGAGAGTAGTACATATAACTGTGGTACATTTAATGGTTTAAAACGTTCTTTAAAAGCTTATATAGGTATCAAACTGCTTATAAGCATATTTTTATGCCATCTTGAATGATAACACTCTGTAGCACCATATCAAAACACGCTGTGCGCATGCGCAGGGAAATATAAAGATGATAAATTATAGCGTTATATATTGTGCTATGTGCGTCAAAACATTACTAGGTCTTTGCAACTCGTGTCTTTGTGCTAAATTAATTAATCACAACGGTTTCATTATTTTAAAAATGTTAACGATTTTTATCTTTTTAACGAAGGCCCGCGGGCGTTATCAATGCTATGACATTTGTGGGAAGCAAACACGACAAAATGCTCCAACCAACACAAAATTATTTATTCAATTCGAACCAGTAGTTCCTGAGATTGGCGCGTTCAAACAAACAAACTCTTCAGCTTTATATATTAGTATGGATTAAACTCGCCCAATGAGCAATTACTTAAAACTGCGGCAACACCAGCGCATGCGCACGCAGCGGGCACAGTTCAACAGCCGACCGCGATTGGTTTTTAATAACGCTATTTATAGGCGATTGTAAATAGACCTTTGTGTGTTGTTGGCACATCGTACTCCCATTGCACTCATTAAAATAGCCGCTACCCTCCGATTTTGCATCGAGATCTTTTATTACAATGGACTATTTGACTGATTTTTAACTCCAATATATAAAAAGCTAAAGAGTTTGAACGCGCTAATCTTATTAACTACTGGTTCTAATTAAAAATATATTTTTGTGTTGCTTAGAACACTGATGAAACATCAGGTTGCGACCTATAGGCGCGAAGGAACAGTGAAAAACGACGGCGTGCGCTGCAAAAGCGGTTCCAAGATACCAAAAAATATGTATGAAAAATTTATTCCTCTTAAATGATACTGTCTATAGTTTACGCGAGTAGTACACATTTAAATAAAACACTTTAACGGTTTAAAACACGATATATTAGTTAAACTTATTTCAAAGTGATTTTTAACTTCGGCCCGACGTTTCGGATGCTTTGCAGCAGCCGTGGTCAAGGGGAGACTAAACTTTTTTACTTTGACGTCAGAGACATCCTCCATCTTTAGTCTCCCCGTGACCACGGCTGCTGCAAAGCATCCGAAACGTCGGGTCATAGTTAAATTTAAATTAAATCAAAAATCATTCTTGTAGCTATACAATTAAGAGCGACATACAGTTAAAAAATTCAAACTCAAAAATTACATTTACCACCAGTTAACAAATCAGCGGCGTAGAAGGAACGAGAAGAACTGACAAGATGCAAAAAAAAACTAATTTATTTCTCGTTTTAAACCGTTGCAAGCGTTTTATTTATATGATACAAATAGTAAATAGTCGAACTATTTAAGCCCAAACATGCTTTTAATTAGTACGTACTATTTAAAATATTCAAAAGGGTAATAAATCTTTATAAAATGTTTACTCGATTTGAGATAAGGTCTTTGGCCTCATCCACGTGCGATTTAGCGACTCGTGCGCACCTGTTAACGGCATTCAACACATAATCCATACATTTTGTTCGTCGTATGCAGAAAAATGTAATTTTGTTTGCGGAAACGCATACAAATTGGTTTTTTCGCCCCAATGACGTTTATTTACATATATTATCTTATCTTAAGATTTAAAAATGCTCGAACCGTTATTTGTCCTTAAAAATAAATATGTACTGCTAATTGTTGAATGAAACACTTATAACGGATTAAAACGCGATATGCATTTGTAAACATTTTTACAGATATTTTCCCAGGAAACTATAGTGAAAGTAAATAAGTTTACTAATGTTTAAACTGCGTAACTACGAACCATACTTTTTTCCATTTTCGCATTTTAAGCCTTTAAAATTGTTTTATAAATTGGATCGTCTGGTCTCTAGAGCAGTAGCATAAAATCATAAACCTTTTCTAACTTTTATTCAATGACAAATGAGAACAGACAAGCATGTAAGTAGTGCGCTGAATTTAAAAGTAGTCATTCCAGCACTTTTTAGAATATTTTTTTTACTTTACAAAATAACACTAGAAATTTTGATATTATGAATATACACATGAGTTTCCACAGCCTACAGAAATAAAATAGGTCGACAACACATTATATTACAATGATAATATTATATCTTATGTTTGCCTATCAGTTAATATGTATACAAGCATGGGAGGAAATAAGATGATAACAATTTACGTAAACTGGTTAAAACCATTTAGAGAGAGACAAAACTACTTGGAAATTGGCACAGATCCTAACTTAAACGGAATTTGGTATGTACACATAAAAAATCAATATCCACGGCTCCCTTTGGATTATGGACAACCTCGTTGGCGCAATGGTAGCAATGTATGGTTAGCAACGGGTTGTGGGTCGATCCACAATCGGGTCCAACATTTTCTAATACATTTATAATACTTTTTGACTATGTTGGGCTCTTTACGAACCACCGTCTACAGATGGAAAAGTTTAAAGGTAACCTTAAAAATTATGCTATTAGCATATGGTCTGTGTAGTCCGCGAGTAGTGTACATTGAAACAAAAACCAATTAACGGTATAAAACGTGAAAATATTAGTTAACTTTTTTATGAACAGAGGTCAACGGGCAAGGGGTTCTCTTGATAGTAGGGAAAATACCCCAAATCTTATAATATCTAAACACGATGTGGTGCCGACTTTTATTGGCTTTGATTTATTTCATTTGTCAAAACTAAAACAAAATGGCGTTTCGTTGTAGCTAGTCTGGCGAGGCTCAAAGGAAGCTTAAAGACAGTCACCAGAATTCTCCGTTCCCCTCGTCATTAGCACATTGTCTCCAGAACAGTGGAAGATTCAAGGTGAGGCCGATTACTCGCGCCAGTACTTAGCCACTTGTTCGTTCTAATGAGCGCTGCCAGCCAACTTGCCTGTCTCAATTAAGACTTAAGCATGACTCGAGTGTCGTTCCGTTGTACCAGTTCTCTCATCACGAGTGGGCGAGAGATGTTTTGAGGGAACATTAATTGTGACGTCATAACTTTTAACGAACGCGCGGGTAGTTACGTATTTTGAACGGGGTAAATCGTTTTAATAGGACATTTTAAATGGATTTAAAATCGATTTGATCGATTTTTTTGCGGGTCTAAACAAGGTCAGTTGGTTAGAACAACACGGAACGCTGCGGATGCCGGTTCGAGACCCGCTGGTGTCTTTAATTTATAGAATGCAATAAAGTGTGTATAATATTACAGTTATCAGACATATTAAACGGTTTAAAACGCGAAGTCTAAAGTGTCTTATTGAAAAGATTCACTGTAGTATTGTCTGTTGTTATCGCGAGTAGTAAAGATTTAAATTAAAAACTTTTAACGGTTCAAAACTCGAAATCTATTACGTATTTATCTTATTCAGAACACATTTTTTACTTACACTCTAAAAACATTGTAAATAAGTTAACTACACGGTACATATCGAGAACTTTAATTCAAATGTATACTCGCGTAAACTAAACAATGCAGTAAATGGAGCTTTAAAACTATCCTACCTTCGTGATTTAGAAGTAGTTCTTCATCACTTCACATCACATACAACTATACAACTTAGGTTTCTCTAAAAACAGAAGAGAAGAGACAAACGTGGGTGTGGAACTAAAGAGAATGCGCTGACCGACTATTTTGGCTTCGGAATTCGGAAACCGACAGACTGAAAACGAAACGCCATTGAACTGTACAACTTTTTCATCTGTGGACGTTGGTTCGTAACTCGGTTAAAATTTCAATATTTCTACCACCTATTTAACACCCAGGTCGAACTCCAACCAGTTTAACAATTTTAATTTATTGTTGTCAGTGGAAATCGAACTCACAACACATCGGTTACCACCATTACACCAACGAACCAAAAAATCTAACCCCTTGTGACAAATCGGTCTATTTTCGTCCGTCTATTTTGGGATTTTATTGGTGTCAAGTTTAATATCCCACCCTATCGGCCATAATTAATAAATTATCATTTAAATTACTGGCGGCACATGTCTACTGACGCATGTCGGGTCTAAACGGAATATCCGTTTTCCCTTATCTGTACTAATATATAAAACTGAAGAGTTTGTTTGTTTGTATGTTTGAACGTGCTAATCTAAAATAAATTTTTGTGTTGGTGAAATCATTTATTGAGGAAGGCTATAGGCTATAAAACATCGCGTAGTCATTAATACGAGAGAAGGTACAGCAAGAAATGTGAAAAAAAACGAAAAATTATTACTTACCAAAATAAAAATAATTTTTCAATTCGAACCCGTAGTTCCTGAGACTAGCGCGTTTAAACATACAAACAAACAAACTCTTCAGCTTTATATATTCGTAGACGCGTACGCTACAAAAACGGTTCAAGATACCCAAAAAATATGTATGTAAAAATAATCCCTCGTTAAATTATCTAAAAATAGTCCACGAGCTATATGTCTATCTTTTAAGATTAACTTGCAAGAACGACGGGAAAAGACGCGACCGAGTTCGTGGGTAAAACCGAATTTCGATGCCCAAAATTACTGTCCCACGCGGACGAAGTCGCTGACACAGCTAGTTTAAAATAATTACCACAGCTAAAGAAACCGTCTAGTGGTTTTTGCGACCGGCTTAGATTTACGTCTATATTTTTTTTAATCCCCTTGCATCTATCCGTCCTGCCAACTGAGATTAATATTGGTTGAATATTTTTGAATCTCGCTCTAAAATCTCCTGTGACTGCTTTAAAGCAGCCGAAACGTCGGGTCGTTGTTAAAAATGAGTCATTACATACATCGTGTTTCAAATCGTCAAAACTGTTTTAAAAATAGCCTAAATATCTCCCACAATGGTTTCCTTACAATAGCTCCGCCATTTTGAAATGTATATGGGATAATACATTCCGAATGTATTGTGTAAGTTGTGATAATAGTGTGGGCGAATACTGTGTTGCGAATAAAAGGTAGTTGGTTCATGTTTGGCCTTTCCTCGGTAAGGTCCGCTATTGAAGAATACTTATCGATATTGCATACTATCCAGGTGGGGGGAGGGGTATTATGGGGGTAGTACGTCAGTACAAGCATTTAATTTACGCTATACATGTTACACATTTAACGATTTAAGGCGCGAAAATTTACTACATTAATATTATAAATATTTTCTCAATTGAATAGAACACTTTCAACTGTTTTAAATGCAAAATGTATTAGATAACCTGATTTACAAATAGTTTTAGCTACGGCCCGACGTTTCAAATCGTCGTGAAGTTTTAATCGTGTTTCGTCTGGATGTCCGAATGTCGAAAGCCAAAATGGGTCGTCGGCGCATCTTGTGTAGATATTATAAGTGAACTCAGCCTTGACTTCTCCTCTATCATTAAAAAACAATCCGTTTAAATCCATTAAAAGTGTTATATTTAAAAATATACTACTCGCGTAAACTATGGACAGATCTTACTGTATCTACTCTTAACTAGAACGCGAATGTGTCTACGACTAACCGTCAGAAAAGTTAAACATGTATTATTATTCGCCGTTTAAACAGTTAAAACTGTTTCATTTAAACTACCATTGTGTTAATAACATTAACTTAGTTGTAATTGCATCAGCCAGCTACACAACAGCGATATTTGTCTCCGAAACAGGCTTTTTACGAGCGTCGAGTTTCCCGCGGTTAGCGGAGTTGTAATGATATTGTAGTGTTGTTTAACGGAGGATTTTGTTGTTGACAATTCCATTTCCTGTTGTGAATGTTGTGTTGACAATGGCATAACTTACTTCTGACTGTGTTACGCGACGTACTGTTCAAATGTTTAAAGTATTAATATAAAATACTGTCTGTAGTTTCGCGCATAGTACACATTTAAATAAAACACATTAACGATTTAAAACGCGATATATATTAGTTAAACTTATTTGAAAATGATTTTCACTAAGGCCCGACGTTTCGGATGCTTTACAGTAGCCGTGATCATGGGGAGATTTGAAATTCTAAGAAGTTTAACTAATATAATCGTCTTTTAAACCGTTAAAGCGTTTTATTTAAATCTTTTAATATAATTTCGAATGATTCCACGAAATAAGTTTTTAATATTTTAATTAGATTTTTTCGGTAGGTTTGGTGGTAGACTTGAGAGTTGTCGGGCTATTCGGGTCCAACATGTTTGTAATAAATGTATAATTTTGCTGCGACTGGGATGATGTGATTCGATGTTTGACTGCGACTGAAAAAACATCCGTAATATCAGACCGTAGTGAAAATCATTTTTAAATAAGTTTACCTAGTATATATCGCGTTTTAAACAGTTAAAATGTTTTATTGAAATGTTTACTATTCCCGTAAACAACTTGTTAATTAACCAACACAATATAAGTACTTATTTGTTATGTTAAATATCATTATTAAAACGATTATGAGTTATAATTGAAAAATCCAATTCAAGTAGCGTAATTACAGCAAACACAATTTTGTCGTTAATATTTGCGGCGTCGTTAATTCTTTTTCGTGTCTTAACTATGTATAAAAATAATTAATGACAATTCTTAATGAACACGTACAAACGTTTATTTACGTCAATAACGTGTTACGTACACATTTTGCACAAACATCGATTGAGGAACGACGGAACGTAGAGCGGCGCGTAGCGAACATATGTTTGTTAACGATCGATAATGCACTTACCGTGGTCATTTTGAAGTTCAGCTTCCTCTGCAGGGCAGTCTCGAGGTGGAGTGCCATCGTCACACGCTGATCACCAGTTCAAGAAGCACCGGGGGGTCTACAGCATAGCTAGGAACCGGCGTTTAGTGGAAAAGCGCGCGCGTGTTTTCCGCGTGGCGTTCACACGGCCATGTTGGCAGGCTGTCAAAAGTTGCGCGGCTACGCCGTCGGCGCTAGTGCGCTGCGCGACGCACGTGCACTTGTAGTATAAATTATTCTCTGATGGACGGCTGAAGTTTAATTCGGACACGTGGTACGAAATCGTAGGGACAATTGAGGCCGCTAGAGCCAGAGTGGCCTAACATAAAAATGCGCAATTAACTTAGGCGAGAACGACTATTTCTACTATTTATTGTGTAACAATCATCGGTCACTCTGCTCTTGTAGATTAACATTTTTCGACTATGAAAATATAAGTAGCTCAAGTCATAAAATTGCAGTTAGGCTAGTCTGCCTTTAGTTAAAGTCGAGATGTTAGCAAAGTATAGCTAATAAGCAGTTCGGGTTCGATCGCCATCGGGTACATCCTAAAATGTTTCTAAAACTGGTTGGACGGGTGAAAAATATGTCTATTAAAGGATTAGAAATATCGAAATACCATTTGATAAGTGAAAAGGTCGAGTTTAATTTTGACGTGGCACCTTTTGTATTTTAGAATGGCTAAATGCATGGTAAAGCAACGGGGCGTAGCTTCGATCATCACCGGGTATAAAATCGTAGTGAGTTTTTTTGAAAAGTTTAATTATAAATATAGTGTGTAATAATGCCACATACCTTTATATGTAAGATGCAAAACTGTGCCTGAATTATTTATTTAATTCTATGGTTCTCAAATAACTTAATTTTACATAAAATGACTCCTGCAGTACTTATTAACTTAAATCATGTAAACAAAACATTTTAACGGTTTAAAACACGATAGCAGTCAGGTTGCCGAACCATGGCTGCTGCTAAGCATCTGAAACGTCGGGGCGATGTTAAAAATAATTTTCAAATAGGTTTAACTAATATATCGCGTTTTAAACCGTTAAAGTTTATTTAAATGTATACTACTCGTAAACTATAGACAGTATTTAAACTCTAATCTTCGTTACACTAAAGTAACAATTTTTCCACCGACACCAATCTCCTATGTCCTCAGACGAGACTACAAATAAACTGTGCTCCATCCCTGGTCACATTATGTTATGCTGAGAGCCGTTCGCTTTGAATTTAAAACGCTGAGAATCCAGCGAGCGTTTTAGAGCCTAATACTTCTAGATTTAAAAACAGGTTTTCCGTGATAATCTCATGCACTCTATAGACCATAGTACATATTTCAATAAAATGAAATATACTTTATACGCTGTAAAATTATAAAAAAATTTAGATTTAAAAAATATTAAATAATATGTTTGTCTGTCCGTCCGCAAAAGAGCAACATACCGAAAAGAACACAACAACTGAGTCTGGCTTTTTTCAACATGTCTTACAAACTAATACATTTTTGTGAATTTAATAATCTAAACACCCTCCTCTGCTTTTCTAGTGATATCTATACTTATAAATAAAGCTGAGTTTGTTTGTTTAAACGCGTTAATCTCAGGAACTTCTAGTTCAAATTGAAATTTTTTTTAGTGTTGGTTAGAACATTCATCGAAGTAGGCTATAGGAGCGAAGAGGCAGCGGGAAATGTGAAAAAAAACCGGAAGGAAATTTTCACTTCTGTGGGTTTCCGATGCGTACGCTGCGAAAACGATTCGAAGTTCGCCCAAAAAATACGAAAGAATGTTTCCATTTTAAATGATCTAAAAAATGTCCGCGACGCTATAGCGTCTATCTTTTAAGATTAACTTGCAAGGACGACGGGGTCGCGAGCGACGGAATTTAAAAAACAAATTTGGATGCCCAAAATAACTATTCCACGGGGACGAAGTCGCTGACACAGCTAGTTATATATATACTTACTTTACACCAGTAGTCTAGTTTAGTCTTAGCCATCTTATGATCTTGTAAGGGTTAAAACGCGAAATATATCAACTTACAATTGTTTTAGCAACGACCTAACGATTCGGATGCTTTGTAGAAGCCGTGGTTACGGAGGGACACAGTTAAAATAAATTCTAAATAAGTTTAAATAAAACACTTTTACGGTTTACAACGCGATATCTTAGTTACCTAAACTATTTTTGCAAACTACCTCCAAATCAAGTACTGTCTGTAGTTTACGCGAGTAGTACACATTTAAATAGAACACTACTAGTTAAACTTGTTTGAAAATTATTTTTAACTTCGGCCCGACGTTTCCGATGCTTTGCAGCAACTGTGGTCACGGGGGTCACAGACTGTCTCGTTTTAAACCGTTAAAGTGTTTTATTTAAATGTGTACCACTCGCGTAAACTATTAACAGTATGTAAACAGTAAATTAATTTTCCGTTTTAAACCGTTAAAAGTGTTTTTTGACATGATTTTTCAGTGATGTTACAAGTTTTTGAGAATTACTTCACGGCTCGAAGTGTTCATGTTCTCGAAGTTGGTTTAATGGTAGCAATGCATGTACCAACTTTTCTGAAACATCTCGGATTTCATCTGGCACCTGGATAGTAAATGGGTGGTTGGCATATCGAACCACCATCCGCAAATCAAAAATCTATGAAGTTAAAACACGTTTAGATTTCCGAAAATTCAAAGCAATAATAGGCCGACAACTCATCTTGTTTACTACACGCCTGTGTTATTTCACCTTCCACCAATTGAAGCCCGTGCTGTAAAAATAAAAATAACCTGTAGCCGAGTGGAAAGTGGAAAGTTTTATGAAACACTCGGAATCCTTTTAGCCTAGAAAAATTGTAAAAAAATATTCAGCGTAAATTTCTGCCCGACGAGGTGTGCATTTTCGTGTCTGTATTAAAATTTTTCAGTTACATTATTTTTTCAGGGGGTTTCTAGGTCGCGTGTAACTTATGTAACTCATCACTTTCTAGAGTTCCGTAGTGACGGTGAAAAATTAGAGAATTTATTTGCTACCACCATAAACCACATAAAAACATATTCAAATACAACACTTTAACAGTTCAAAACGCGATATGCATTAGTTGAACATTATTTAACTACGGCCCGACGTTTCGGATGCTTTACTGCACTCGTGGTCACGGGGAGACCGTAGTTAAAATAACTTCCAAATCAGTATAACTTATAGGATTACTTAAAAAGTCCATAAACAAAATGGTAATATATTGAAATAAACTTTAACGGTTTAAAACTCGATATACTCGTTATTATATCCTCTATAGTACTCGTTAGTATATACTAGTTAAAATTATTTGGAGATTTTTATGACTATTCTATTCGGATTATGGTTCTTCTATTCGGTTGCTTTGCAGTCGCGTCTCCCCGTGACCACGGTTTAAAGTTATTTATTTAATTTAGTACTCTCTCTATACTCACTAAAAGGACAATATAGCCTCTTGTTGTGTTCCCTTCACGTCATCTTGATTAGAACCGCGACACGCGAGCGCTTTCCAAACGAAAGAACAATGCTATAAGCATCCCTCCAGTCTTCCTTGCTCATTTGGAAGAGGAGAAAGGGGAGAAGTGGTAACCTCCGTGTCCTTTGTTGAAACCGCGTTTGTTCGCAGTGGCCATTTTACTAATTGCGAACGACCGCCATTGTCTTGTTATAAACGTTAATTTTTGAGTTCCGTTTCATTTTTCATTATAATATAATAATGGATCAAGAGCGAGTTGGTCTCGCGGGAAGGGTTCCGTAGTATTGGCACGGTACACGAAGTTTATCTAAGTATACTAATGTATAAAGCTGAAGGGTCTGTTTGAACGCGCTAATCTCAGGAACTACTGGTTTATTTATATATGATATCGTAAAAAAACATGTTTTAAAACCGAAAAAATCACCTAATTTCTACAATATTTAAAATTACTCACGATAAAAGTGATGGCGCTAGCGTAGCTGATTTAACTTTGACATTAGGGACATCCTCCATCTTCAGTTCCCCGTGACCACGACTGCTAAAAAGTATCAAAAACATTGGGTCTTAGTTAAAATCAAATCAGAATGAGTTGACTAATATATTTCGCGTTTTAAACTGTTGATAGTGTTACTTAAAACTATGTTAGGTATATATTACCTTAATGAAATGGTTATTATAATTTTTACCGTTTCACTACGGAACCCTAAAAATTATTATGAACGTTGCATTCTTGTGTTTGCTGCGCAATTCTTGGCTGCGACCAAGTGCTTTAATCTAATGGAATAAGGACTAGAATGGACTGATTTGTTTCTATGAAGATACGACCTTTCGTTGTAATTATTATAACTCATTACTATTGTAATTATATTTTGTACTGTTTTGTTTCATTATAGAGAGTCGCTGTTTATTCAAATGCACTTTAATTATTAAACGAGAATAAATATATCTAGATCTATACTAATATATAAAGCTTTGTTTATATGTAGATAAAGAGTTTGGCTCGAATTGAAATATTCTTATTGTGTTGGTTAGAGCACTTATCGAGGAAGGTTATAAGGCTATAAAACATCGCGCTGTGACTAATACTTTTTTTTTCGACTCGGGCAGGACTTGAACCGACATCGTCAGCGTTCCGTGCTGTTGCTCTACGGAGTCCTACACCTCATCGTCGAATTCTTTCAACTTATTGGTACATGCACCTATAGCGCAATGTAATTTCGACCTTAACACTAGCGTACTAAGGTGCAATGTCTTATGCTTTGCAGCTTAAGAATTTAAGAATTGCGCGAGAGGTGCATGTATCAATAAGTTGAAAAAAGCCGACGATGAGGTGTAGGACTCGGTAGCTCTATTGGTAGAGCAACAGCACGGAACGCTGACGATGCCGGTTCAAGTCCTGCCCGAGTTGAAAATTTTTTCAATTTATTTTTGATTTTTAAATTGTACAATAATTTTGGATGTCCAAAATAACTATTCTACGCGGACGAAGTCGCTGACTCAGCTAGTAAATGTATAAATACAGTAGAACAATTATAAAGGAAGGAAATAGGGAAATACAGAAGACACGTATGAAAGAATAATTTCTTAAAAAAAAACACTAACGGTTTCAAACGCGATATATAGTAGTTAAACTTATGTAAATTATTCTAACTACGAGCCGACATTTCGGATGCTTTGCAGCAGCCGTCACGGGGAGTCTTCACGTAACCACGGCGGCTTATAAATTAATTAAACACATGTTGTAGCTAGTGAAAAAAGTCGAGCATAATACATTAAAAATAATTTTTAAATAAGTTTAACTAATATATTTTGCGTTTAAAGCCGTTAAAGTTTTTTTTTATGTATACTACAGACATTTTTTGTCTTTATAATTCAGTTTAGCGATATAAGAATTGTGTTTACATTAACTAACTTAGAAGATACGGGTACCAGATGCGTAACGGGCCTATAAATTGCGTGACATGCCCAAATTTTCAATCGAAGTTTGATTATTAGTTATTTATTTATGATCAGTACATTTTACCTGGGCAAAGCTCTTCTCTCGCATACGTAGAGCTTTGACCCACCGCGCCGCTTCAGTGTGGATTCATGGGCTTTAATGACTACCGCTATTAACTAGTGGATACAGCTTGTTTTGTTGCAAGTTATAATTAGGTTAATACAACTCTTAACAAATTATTGGTAAGAGTGCAATAATGGCGAACAAATTTGTTCATCATAGAAACGGTTCTAGCGGTCTCTCTGTGTCGATCTTAAAAGATAGACACAGTGTCGCGGACATATTTTTTAGATCATTTAAGGAGGAATCATTCCTTCTTATATATTTTTCGAGTATCTTGAACCGTTTTCGCAGAGCGCGCAACGGAGGCCCTCATATATGAATGTTTTTTTTCTTAAAACTTCCCCAATAAACCAACCAAAACAAACATTATTAATGGATTCGAACTAGTCGTTACTGTTAGCGCACTTCAACAAACAAACTCATCAGCTTTATAATAATAGTATAGATTTCAACTGACCCAAAATTCGTACCCTGGACCTCGTCGCTCGCACGTCCCTTTACAACAATCAGTTGGTCCTTAACCTTTGTTTCAAATCAAACCAAACCTACAGCCGAGATAAAAGCTAATCGATCCGAAGCAATAACACTGTTTCCAGGTGACAAAATGCTTAGTGAAACGGAATTAAACTGTTTAATTGCAGCCACGTTCAGCCATTCTGCGGCTAATTAGGTAGATTCCCCCCTTTTTGGTAACTGCTATAATGGGGAAATCGATTTCTTTACTAGACAGTCCTTTTTATATTGAGGACAAGCCGGCATGTTCACTCGATGTACCCCAAACATGTAACATCGATAAAGATGAGCTGTTGGCCTATTTTGGCTTTGGTTCGGTTATTAATTTTGCTGACTGTGATTCGTGGCCCTGTTGGAATTGTTTATACCTCTACCCATTTAATATCCAGACTTCTAGACTAAGATGTGTCAAAACTTTTTTAATTAATTATAAACATTTTGCGGTGGGGACCAAACCCACGACCTGTCGATTATTAGCCATATAGTCACTTTAATACAACTTCTGTATCCTTTAAATAAAACACCTGTAACGGTTTAAAACGATAAATATTAGTAGTTTTTATTTTAATTTAACTACGACCCGACGTTTGATTGTTTTAAAGCCTTAGCTACTGTAAAGCATCCAAAACGCCAGGTTAAACATAAGATAACTTATAGATATCGCGTTTTAAACTGTTCTTTTATTGAGTGTCGTTACCCGCTTTGCTCTTTTACGATACGAACAGTCAAGAAAGAAATTCGGTGCTCAAGAGGCGCTCAAGTTGACGAGGGGAGGCGTCAGCCCCGAAGGGGTTAGTAAACATTCCCACTGAGATCGATATACATAATTCAACGTATGAAGTATCGGTCTAGAAGTTCTGCATTCGATTCGATCGAGCATGGCACGATGTCCCGGGTTCGAATCCTACTAGACAAATGTTAAAGTATTCGGTATAAATACTGTCAGTTTACGCGAGTAGTACACATTTAAATAAAACACTTTAACGGTTTAAAACGCGATATTTATTAGTTAAACTTATTTTATAATTTTTTTAATGTATATTAGGTATATGTATATTAGTTATTTAGACAGTATGTTTTTTGAGTGGCAACTGCTTTTTGTAACTGTCGCGGATTCGAACAAAAATCTCGACCGCTCCGCATAGAAAACTACAAAAGTTCACGTCATTAAAAGTTAGTACATGCGAAGTAAACACCATTGTCGGAGTGGAAATACGATCAAAAGAATTCTACAAGCTGTGAATACAGACGCGCTGAATGCAGTCTCCACCCCCCGGCGTTCCCTTCGCCAATATTTGTGAAAATATCTCGAAACACGCTACAAATATATTACAATAGTTATTTGTATACTGTGGCAGACCGTTTTTTCATTTTTCATAATAGGACAGACACACATGGTTCAGTTGAAATGCCCCAGCCATATAGCATCGAAACAAGATGTGCTGTCGGCCTATTTTGGCTTTGGATATTCGATATAGACAGACTGAACCGAAACGCGATAAAACTTAACGGCTTTTTTTCGAAATCTAAAATATTTATAAGTTTATCTGAAAAATTTTGGATCTGGTGGAGATCGAACTCAGGACCTGTAGATTAGGTATTTGCTATACATTTGCCGACGAGCCCGTCGTTAACGAAACAGGTGAAAGTAAATATATTTAAATAAAACACATTTGACTGTTTTAAACGTGATATATATTATCTTTAAGTACGACCCGACGTTTCGTCTTTAAATTCACGTGACCACGGCAGTGCAGCATGCAAAAAGTTAAAAATAAATTTACTAATACGCTTCGCCTTTGAAACCGTGTTTTATTTAATATACGTTTCGTCTGTATAGTATCGAACTAGTAAAATAAAGTACTCTCAAAGAAAACATACTATTTAAATTAGACATTTCTAACGGTTTAAAACGCGAAATATATTAGTTAACTTACTTTAAGTTTGGCCCATCATGCCCACTACTTTACGACGTGGTCATAGTAAAAATAATTTTACTAAAATATTTCGCGTTTTAAACCGTTAAAAGTCATTCGCTTCTATGTGTACTACTTTAAACTATAAACAATAATTAAAACCTAATAATCAACGGATTACCAAACTACATCACCAGACTTAAAACTATCGCGTTCTAAACCGTTTATTAAATGTAAACCAGTCGTAATTCCCAACGCGTATAAGTGAGAAAGAAAAGATTTAAAATCCTCCGTATAGAATTTAAAACGTAGTACTTTCAAACGCCGACAACGCCTCACGGATTCATTCATCCCCCACTTACGACCTTCTTCCGCGAACGGTCTACTCTAGCTGGCCTCCTTCCACTCTCGCCCTCTCCCTCCCACCAACTAATGCCCAATAGACAGAAACGCGGAAGCAAAATCAATAATGTCTGGTCCCCGCCCACCGCACGCCGGCTAGCTTCTCTATAATATCGTTGGCAAGCTAAAAACTACAATATTTATCCTGAACATCATCAGCTCGACGATTGGAAGTCACCAGCACCACCCGGATTCGCTCTGGATCCACCAGACGAGCGACACGTGGTTACCCACGCTACACTGTTTACCTGCGGTCAGGTGAAAAGTACTCACCCCCTCCCGTACACTACGCGAGGGTGAATGACCTACCAATCGAGTTCGCCCGTTCGAAATTCAAAATTGTCCTTGGCTGGCTTTTGACGGTTTTAAAATGAGAATATATTAGCGACGTTTCAGATGTTTTATTACACTTTTGGGATCGTAGCTGTTGAAGAGCGTCGGAACGAATATATTTCGCGTTTTAAACCGTTGCGAATATGTTTTATTTAATGTAACACTCCCGTGAACTACAGACAATACTTATCTTTGATTATAATTGTTGGTCAGGTTGTCGCAATGGGTGGTAAATAAATAACGAGTTGGGGTTCGAATTCCATTAAAACCAACATGTCAATTAAAATGCCTTTGACGGTTTTAAACGCGAAATATATTACTTATGTTAACTGCGGGATCACGTTTCGAATATTTTTCAGCAGTTGTGGTCACTGCGTAATATATATCGCGTTTTAAACAGTTAAAAGTGTTTTAATTATTTCGTCTGAAAATCAGATGGGTGGTCGGAATATCAAAGTTACATCCGGGTCACGAACCCCTTTACTATTTCCATGGATTTCCTGCCAAAAGCCGAAATAGGCCGGCAGCGCATTAATTGAATCTTATATATAGTCTGTCCGTCTGTCATAAAATATATAAGGGCGCAGAGACCCAGCGGCTGTTTTGCATTTTTATCAAGGAACGCCGGCGGCTCTATTTTGCGTGTTATAAATAAACTCGCGGTTAGGTTGCATGCATATGAACTATGCATAGTAAAGAGAAATAACTTCGCCGGCAAAAATAGAGCAAGGTGGAGGTACCTTTGAGTGGGGAAGTAATCAAAGATGCTGCGAGAATGTTTAACAGACTTCCGAAGTGCATCGACGTCTACGACTAGTTAGCGCACCTGATTGCACTCGTGGATATTAAAATTTAATTTGACGGTTTAATACGCGATGTATATTGGTTGAAAATGATGTAGATATATATTTAATTAAACTAACACTCTGGCTTCGTGACTACGGCTGCTGCAAAACAGGCCGTTTTCAGTGCAAAAAAATAAAACCGTTCAACTTAAAGGTTTTTTAGTTATTTGTGACCCTACGCCTCACGAGATGTGCGCATACTTCTAACGCTACAATTTCTAATTAAAACGCTATAAATATCTAGTATCAAAGACTGTATGAGGAATGTGATATTTTGTAAATTTTTCACAAAGTGAGCAAGCGCTCTGCGTCAACCTCATTTTGAAGAAGAATGTAAGTTGTGCGCGGAATACAAAATGGACCCTACATAATATAACGCGTTCATTTCATATCCATTGCAATAGGCCATCACACATTTGCGATACCAAATTCGTGTATAAGTTTTATTAGAGACTGTGCCCGCGACTTGTGGAATAGTTTTATCTTCATAATTTATTTTTGCAAACTACCTCCAAATCAAATACTGTCTGTAGTTTACGCGAGTAGTACACATTTAAATAAAACACTTAAACGGTTTAAAACGCGATATATATTTTAGTTGTGTTTGAAAATTGTTTGAAAATTATTTTTAAATACAGCCCAACGTTTCGGATGCTTTGCAGCAGCCATAGTCACGGGGAGACTAAAAATAATTTTAACTAAAATATATCCCGTTTTAAATCGTTAAAGTGTTTTATTTAAATACCTCCTAATTAAAGCTGTTACCTACGATGTCGTCTGCGTCCCGTTGTTCTTGCAAGTTAATCTTAAACGAAAGACATTGTCGCAGTCATTTAGTCATTTTTTTGAGAGAAATCATTCTTTGATTTTTTTGTTTCGTGAACCGTTTCTGCAGCGCACGTCGCGGAAATCCTGCGGAAAACAGATTCTTCTTCCTTCTTCCCGTTTTTTCCACACGTTTCCTTGCTCTTTTGGTGGCGGCAGGTGATTCTTGGTACAATATATTTAATTTTGACCAATGATATACCAAGATTGGTATATCATTGTCTTTCGGGCCGTTCGGCCGACGTAAGCGAGGAGAGGTTCTCGACGTTTCGCCATCACGAGCGGACGGCATCATCTTATCTATGCTGGCAAGACGTGGATGGATTCGCAAATTCTTCATCGCAACGAATTTTGCAATAACATTCGCAACGATTTATTTTGCTCCTTGGTATCCATATTTTATGCGAGAAGTATAGAATAAAACAAAACACTGTTAAACGTTTAAAACGCGAAATATTTCAGATAACTTATATTATTTGCGATTGATTTAAAGCTACCCTAGCTAACTAACTTCGCCCGCGTAGTATAATAAAGGCAATAAAATTTGTTTTCGTAAACCCTCTCCTCATGATTATAAATGACTAGCTGTGTCCGCGACTTCGTCCGCGAGAATCGTTTTGGGCATTCAAATTTGTTTTTGCAGACCCCGTCATCTTTATAAACTTAAGCCGTTAACCACGACGTCGATCACATCCGTTCCCGTCGTTGTTGCAAGTGAATCCTAAAATATAGACATATAGCGTCGCGGACTTTTTTTAGATTATTTAAAGAGGAATTATTTTTTTTATACACACTTCTAGGTATCTTGAACCGTTTTCGCAGCATACGCTTCTGACGCCCTTAGAGATGTTTTGTTCACAGTTCCCGCTGTATCTTCGCTTCTATAAGTCACAACGCGATAAATGCTCTAGCCAACACTTTTGCCAATATTTTTCAATTCAGTGGTTCCTGAGATTAGGGCGTTCAAACAAAAAAAACAAGCTCTTCTTTCCTAATAATATTAGTATAAATAAAAAAGACTCCTATTATTATAAAGTTAACTAATATATTCCGCATTTCGAACCGTTAATAGTGTTTAAATTGTCTATTTGTCACCAGTGTTACCAAACACCAGTCAGTGGTACAGGGAGCGAAGTTGTTAAAGAGTATAATTTTAAAAAATAGCGTTTCATTTACATGTGGACTACTTACGCAAACTACAGACAATACTTAGTATCTAGTCAATAGTACGGAACTCTTCGTGCAAAAGTCCAACTCGGACTTGGCCTCTAACACCGAAGAAATAAATTGTCCTTCTAACAAGGTATTCCGATGCGAAACACAATCAAACTCATCACGAGAATCAAACTGATTCTTCTCGTACCTTCGTTGTTAGGTTCGTAACTTTGACTTTGGTTAATTACGTCACGTTCGCGCGTAGATGCGAAACCCGTTTTGGGGCATGGGGCGAACGTATTACAATACTATACAATAGTAATCATTTTCAATACTGCCTATAGTTTACGCGAGTAGTACACATTTAAATAAAACACTTTAACGGTTTAAAACGCCTTTTAACCGCTAAAGTGTTTTATTTAAAATCCATATCTGGTGTGTTTAAAATCAAATTAAATTTGAAAATAGAACGATCTACTCTGCATCATAGCGACGAAAGAGGTAACTTAACAAAGGTTTTATTTAAATTTCGAACTGGCTTGCTGTAAAAAAAAATTCTTTGGCGCGTAATTGTTCTTAGTTATTCGTCAAATTCGTGTTCGGTTTTAAAGTTCTGAAAAGTACTCTACAAGCCACAGCCCCAACTAGGCGTTGATGGACTTACACATGCCTTTCTTGCAGGCCGCCGCAATAATCTATACTAATATATAAAGCTGAAGAGTTTGTTTGTTTGAACGCGCTAATCACTAACTATAAAACATCGCGCTGCGACTAATAGGAGCGAACAAACAGCGGGAAATTTGGAAAAAACGTTTTTCCACGATCTTACGCTACGTACGCTGCGAAAACGTACAAGATAACCAAAAAAAAAGTATGAAAGAATGATTCCTATTTAAATGATGTAAAAAATGTCCGCGACGCTATTATCTATCTTTTCAGATTAATTTGCAAGAACGACGGGACGTAGACGTAGTCGTGGGTAACAGCTTGAATTTATGGAGTTGAACTATTCTTCGCGGACGAAGTCGCTGACATAGCTAGTATACCAAACAGTTCTCAGTATTTTTGAATTTCTTTTGAACACGTTAATTACTATCGTGACGCGTTCATAATTCTTCATAAAATAATCTAGCCATTAATTATATTGTTGAATTTCCTTAGACTCGCAATAAATGGCCGCGACTTATACCCCATATTCAGAGGACAGAGTGGGCGCGTGGTCTGAATGAATAAGCAGCCGAACCGATCTGTAGGGTTGGTCGGATCGTATAATTTTTTTTAACGGTTTAAAACAGGATTAGATCCACTTAACAAGGGCATAGTTAAACATAAGTTAGCAGCCGAACCGATCTGTAGGGTTGGTCGGATCGTAAAAATTTTTTAACGGTTGAAAATACGATTAGATCCACGTAACAAGGACGTAGTTAAACATAAGTTCGAAGCCAGGCCGATCTTTTGGGTTGGTCGGATCGTTTAAATTCTTTAACGGTTTAAAACACGATTAGATTCACTTAACAAAAACGTAGTTAAACATAAGTTCAAAGCCAAACCGATCTTTAGGGTTGCTCGTATCGTTTTAATATTTTTAACGGTTTAAAACGCGATTAGAGCCACGTAACAAGGACGTAGTTAAACATAAGTTAGCAGCCGAATGGATCGATAGGTTGTTCGGATCGTTGTAATATTTTTAACGGTTTAAAATTATTTAAATAAAACACTAACGGTTTAAAACGCGAAATATATTAAATTTATTTACCGTTATAGTTCAACTATTTACACATTAATTTCAACTACTGGTACACGCGTAAACCACAGCCAATACTTGAATACATTTAATTTTCACAAACATTCGCGCATAAAACCTACAAAAAAACAGTTTAAAATTGGGTCACCGTTTACTTTAAATTATTAATTTTTAAATTATCTACCGCGTCAACCCTGCCGCTCTTATACATAAAGATTTATTCTCATCTGTGACTGAGTAGAAAACGCGACGCTTTTCCCAATTACTAACAGTAAGCGTCTCTTCCATGTCCGTCGTGTCAATGAAAGCCTTCTTAGAACACTTTGACGGATTAAAACCAGAAATATTAACTTTTTTACACTTCTATTGGCAAAAACCAACTACGATGTAACAGATGGCGCTAGCGTACTAGTTTGCTTTGATATTAGACAAATACCCTCCATCTTTGGTGACCACGGTTGCTGCAAAGCATGCGAAACGTCGGGCCGTAGTTAATATAATCTTCAAATAAGTTTAACTAATATGCTTCGCGTTTTAAACCGTTCAAGTGTTTTATTTAAATGGCTTACTACTTACATAAACTACAGACAGTATTTAATGACATTTGAAACTGTTTATAGTTTACGCGAGTAGTATACATTAAAATAAACCACTTGAACGGTTTAAAACGCGATATATTGCTGTTAAAGTTGTTTTAAATTACGGGCCGTAACCTGACGTTTCGGATTTATGTTTAAATTTAAAATTAAGTTCCTAATATTTAATCTTTACTAATAAAGCTAAAAAGTTTGTTTGTTTAAACGCGCAAATCTCAGGAACAACTGGCTAGAATTGAAAATTTATAAGATAGACCATTTATCCAGGAAGGCTATATAACATCACGATACGACCAATAGGTGCAATAGGTGAAAAATGCGGAAAAGCGAGGAAAATGATAACCTTTGAGAGCCTTTAAATATATAAATCTAAAAAATTTCTGTGACGGTATATGTCTATCTTTTAAGGTTAACTTGCAAGAACCATTTTCATGATAATTAAATTTAGTCGAAAACTATGCAATACTAGCTGTGTCAGCGACTTTGTCCGCGTAGAAAACTTAATTTTAGATTTTTGCAACTCCTTGCATCTTTATAAACTTAAGCTGTTGCCCACGACGTCGGTCTTGCGAGTTCATCTTAAAAGATCGTTTGAAGAGGAATCATTCTTTCATACAGGCATATTTTTTGGGTATCTAAGACCTGTTTGAGAATGTTAATTGAGATTAGCGCGTTCAAACAAACTCTTCAGCTTTATATATTATCATAGATTACTATTATGAAGTTTGCAAACAAAACAACGTTTGTCGGGTCAACTAGTTATAACCATTAGGGTCGTTCGTGTTTGTTGATATATTCATATTATCAACACAATATATAACATTTCTTTAATTGAAGCTTAATCCGAACTTTGAACTAAATTATTCCTTTGACTTAGTTAAACGAAGTGCTTTTAGGTAATACGGCGGTCGTGTTGCTATTACATGGTCGGGTTACAGATAATGATCTGGTGGATTTGTGCAAGGGTAATCTGGATATGCTTGTATTAGTTTCATCGGGTATTGATTTATTTTGAAAGCTAATTTTAATTGTATTAATTAGGATATGGTTTGGGACAAGGTGGCATGTCCCCTCCTCAATGGAAGCTCTTGAAGGTGAATAATTTTCTCTGTTACTTGTCTTAGATAAATATTCTTTTAATTCAAAGTAGTGGTTAAAAAAAATTGGCGCGTTTTTACAAACAGAGACACTTTAGCTTTGCACAAAAATATTCACTGTTGCACTGGTAAATACAGTTAGGGACTCATTATGTATTTTGTAAGTTACAGATTACATATAGTGCAGATTTAAATGAAACACTTTCAACGGTTTAAAATGCAAAATTGAGTACTTAACATGATTTTCATTTATTTCAACTACGGCCCGACGTTTTGGATGCTTTGCAGGAATCGTGGTCACTGAGGGCCACACATGCCCCTAATTTCAAAATCAAACCTGCTACGCTAGCGCCATCTGTTTCGTTGTTCCCGAATAATAGTAGTTAACACGTTTTTATTTATTTTGCCAATGGCGTGTTCTTTCGGTTGGCGGTATCCTTTGCAACAGCCGTGATCATGAGGGGACCGGAAAATGAAGCATGTCGCTAATGTCAAAGTCAAATCTGCTACGCTAGCGCCATCTGTTTCGTAGCTACTACCTGAAGAAACTCACTGGGTCCTTGCAGAACTGACAGACGGTGTCCTCTCGTTGAATCTAGTGTTTTTTTTAGATCCTAGGTGTTCGATATGTTGAAGCCCTCCTTCCTATTGAAATTTATAAACGTCGGGTCTTAGTAAAAATAAATTTAGTATAAGTTCACTAATTGACCCCGTTTAAAACCGTTAAATTTGCTTCATTTAAATTAGCATTAAGTTATACATGATTTTGTGTGCTAACCATAGCATTCATGGTAGTTTTGGTAGGTACCCACCTACGGTGTTACACCGCCATCTTGCAGTAGCTTGGAAATATATTAGCACAACTTGTCCTGCTTTAAAATATATTCAGAACAGCGTAGCTTGTTCCCAAGTTTATTCCTTGCGACAACTTAAAATGTGCACTTCGGGAAAAATCTATTTTCGGAACGCAATTTTATGCTTCTTACGCTATCCTCTGTACGATGTTATATTGACGACGTTGTACTCCAAAGTGGAGCGAGAAATTTCGTTATAGTATACGGTAAGAATAGTTTTAACGGTATATCACGCGAAATATATAATTTTAATTATTTTCGATAACTTATATAACACGATAAGAACACCTTTAACGGTATAAAACTCGAAATGTATAAGTTATTTATGAAAATTTGGTCATTTATCAAATAATTCACATGATAGATACATGTATTTAAAATAAATTTACACTGAATAAATTAAGACACGAGCAGGACTTGAATACGCGCGACTAATGCTAATCTTAAGAATCGTCGTTGGAAACTCTAACTTCCACAACTAGACAATAGTATTTTAAAGCACAGACCCACCGCGCTACTCCAGTTTAGGTTGGTGGGCTTTTACGTCAATGCACTAAATGAGTTCGCTTACCACTATGCCAGTGAGGCAAAAGGATTGTGACGTCTCTCCCCCTCTTTCCCCCTACCCCCAATTATTTAATGCCAGTAACAGCAAACTAAGGTACGTTAAAACGTTTTTAAGTGTAGCATTACCGTATAGTGCCCGTAATTGCGCCCATCTGCCGTTACCCACTAAAAATACTCGGATCTCGCGCACTTCGGCTGCACGCCTTTATTGCGTCTGTGGTCTTTGCGAATTTCGAGTGACAATTCGCGTTTTAACGTTGTCTGTGGCTTACTGTCACCAAACTGTTAGCACACTATCTATACTCTGTACTAATATGTAAAGCTGAAGAGTTTATTTGTTTGTATGTTTGAACACGCTTATCTTAGGAACTACTGGTTTGAATTGAAATATGTAATTGTGTAATTTAGGGCATTTATCGAGGAGTGCTATATCGCGCTGTGACTAATAGGAGCGAAGAAATAGCGAGAAATGTGGAAATAACGGGGAATGTATGTGGGTTCAAGATTCCCAAAAAATATAAAAGAATGATTCTCTTTAAATAACCTAAAAAAATGACCACGACACTATATGTATGTCTATCATATTTTACTTAAGATAAACTTGCAGGTGGTTTGCAAAAACTGATGGATGGATACCCAAAATAACTAATCTTGCGGATGAACTCGCTGACACAGCTAGTGTTAAAATAGATAAGGTATAAAAAAAATAATGTTTCCCTATCTGAAAACAATTTGTTGTTAATATTTAGAAGTTGTGGAGTGAAAAAAAAGGCGAATTCTCAACACAGCTGGCCGCAACTCCGCGTTATGTGCGAGTCGTGGTCGTTACCCTGAAACTTGGTCGTTGCAAACGAAGACCTAGGATACCTAGACGAGGCCTAGGTATCTAGAATTCATCTTGCTTGAAATTTCTGTACCTAATCTACAAATTCTTATCTAGACATGTGTAACATAAAGACTCGTTGGTTTACAGCAAGTAGCAATGTATGGCTAGTAATCAACGGGTCGTAAATACGATCCTCATCGGGTCCAACATGCTTCTAATGAAGAGATATATTTTTTTTAATATGTCGGACTTCGTTTGGAAATCTGGATTGAATGGATGGTAGGAATGTCGAAATACCGTCCACAGATAAAAACGTCAAAACGATTTTCGAACATCCAAAGCCGACAGCGCTTCTTGTTTAGATGTTGTTTGACTCGTGTGTTTCACCTACCATCGAGTGCTTGCTTGTCCTCTACCATAAAAAAGGTCAAGACTAGACCAGTCTAGCCACATCCAGGGCTGTAACTCGGCGTCCGCGGCCGCAACCGCCAACTTTCTTCCGAGTCTTCGCAACTGCAGCGAAACACATCGCTACCCTAAATACTTTATTAGTTTCATATTTGAAACTTTGGATTTAAACTTTCAAGTAATTACTAAATTCAAGGGATATTTATTCGAATTCACAAAGCGCTACAATATTATACATCGGAACTTTCGCCGCCATTTTGCTTTACTTGCGTATTGTCTGTAGCTTACGCGTATTACATTTAAATAAGACGCGTTTAACGGTTTAAAGAAACACTTTGACGGTTTAAAACGCGATATATATTAGTTAATAATAATAAAAATATAGTACAAACACCGTAGTAGAACATAAACACTTAAAATAAAAATAAAAAATGTGCATAGGCGGCCTTATCGCCTATGTCGATTTCTTCCAGACAACCTTTGGATGTAGAAATAAATAAATTGGTTAAACATATTTGAAAATTATCTTAACTTCGGTCCGACGTTTCGGAAGCTTTGCAGCAGCCTTGGTCTTCCCGTGACCGTGATAATTTTCAAATAAGTTTTAATAATATCTATCGCGTTTTTAACAGTTAAAGTGTTTTACTTAAATGTTTACTATTCGCGAAAAACTACAGAGAGTATTTACGTTTAACGGTTAAAAACGCGATTTATATTATATTATATTATATTATATTATATTATATTATATTATATTATATTATATTATATTATATTATATTATATTATATTATATTATATTATATTATATTATATTATATTATATTATATTATATTATATTATATTATATTATATTATATTATATTATATTATATCATATTAGTTAACTTATATCTACATTCTTTTTAATTACGGTTCGACGTCTCGGATTTTTCTTTGATCTTTCTTGTCTCATTACCGATTTGTCGCCAGTTCAATTCTAACATGTTTGTTAATTTTTGACTTTTATAAAGTCGGCGCAGTAAAAAAGTATACAATTTAAAAACATTCAATTAAATCATTAAAATAAAACCTTTTTAACGGTTTATAACGCGAAATTAATTATA